>JAITYT010000071.1:235606-246416 GCA_025433975.1 Liostenogaster flavolineata | reverse complement strand
AGAGAGAGAGAGAGAGAGAGATCGCGACGAGAAGGAAAGCAAAACACTTGGCGAACTTCCTACGACGAGAGAAGGAGTTTCGAATTTGCTTCTGGAGGTGTCCGTGTTTATCGTAACGACGACGCGTCTCCGTTGCGAGCGCAGACGCCCACGCCGCGCGTCTCTCCACACCGCGACAGTCGCGACGCGTTCGATTACACTTCCGTCGTGTTCGCGGTTTTGTTCGCGGTTTCCTCGCGGTTTTGTCGCGCTCGCAGACACCTACGAAAATACCTCGTCGAGCAACGTCGGCGTCGAAGCGGGAGCGCGATCGATTTCCCTGTTACGAAAGGAAAACTCCATCGGACGCGTTTCGCTACGCTAGTGCCGTTGGGGGATTCCCCGTCGACCTCGCGCTTTCGTTCGGCTTTGCGTTCCTGCGGTGTCTTTGTTGCCTAAATTGCCGCGAGTGAATCGATGTCGCGATCGAGCGGGACTTCCCTGCGAAAGGCGCGCCTCGCGAGAGAAGCCTACTGTTTACGCGCCGCGTTATAATCGTTGGAGAGCTTAGGAATGCGTCGTACGGTCGACTGCTACGTGGAAATATATACGAACGATCGATATGAAATAACAAACGGTGAAACAACGCTCTGCAAGTAAAAGAAATGCGAGAGAGTAAGAGAGAGAGAGAGAGAGAGAGAGAGAGAGAGAGAGGAAATTGCATCGGTGCACTTTACGGAAACGTCGGTATTGAATCACTGCTTTATCGAGACCGACTTTGAAGATGGTCCTCCGGTACTTTTTTCCTTCGATATTCACTCCCTCGTCTTGGCCCGCAGTTACTCGCTACTCGCTCTCTCGTGCTTTCTTAACGCGTTATTGTCTCCGAATAAAAACATCGACGTCCATGTTTTTCCAAGTTTTTTCGCGATTCTTGGACTTCTCTTTGAAATTGGCGCCAAAGGTCGGTGGGTCGAGCGACAGTCTTTCGCGGGGATCTATTAAGTTGATGCGTATGAAATATCGAGTTTTTAAGTGAATGTATAAAACTCTATATCTCTTTTCAAAAGCTTCCTATTTAATCAAAATATGTCCACTTGATTCTATTCACTTTTCTCAACGAGATTTTCATGCGTAGATGCTTGTCTTGAAAAAATTCTGATCTTTAGGATTGATAAACTCTGATATTGAATTTTTCAGACTGTTTTCATTTTTATACTGTTTAATCCGTAAAAATTGTCTCAAATGTTTAAAAAAATGAAAGTCGGTTGATGAAAAATCCGGTGAATAAGCCGAGTACTGTAAAATTTTATATTTTAATTCACTTAATTTTGCAATTGTTGTCGTGGAGAAGTATCACTCGGTTAGTTCGTGCGGTATTCACTTATCCATTTTTTTCTCCCAACCAATTTCAGAAAGGTGACGGAATATCGTTGTATGGTGAACTTTCATTCTGATAACAAGTTCTCTTGTAGATACAATTGGATTCGTTTCCACCAATGCTTTCGGAACATTTTCATTTTCTAGGGAAAAATCAGCAGACCGAAATTTTTCAAAGCAACGCTGCATTTTTCGATCGTTAACGGTATTCTTCTCTAACGCCTGGTTTATATCGCGTGCAGCTTTTGCAGCATTGTTACCAAGTTTATACTCGTATAAAAAAATTACACGAATATCGGTTGAATTCGTGTCCCTACGAAATTGGAAACAAATCAAATGAAATACTTTTGAGAAAATCTTCTTTGTTGAAACGTGACTTTGACGATGAACAGTACGACTATCAACGACGTTATACCAAAAACGAAAGCATAACGAACTCAGAGAGACAAACGTTTACGTGTAAAAAAAATGCGACATTTTATAAGCCGCAACCTAATAATAAAATACTGACTTTCCTTCGGGTCGTTCGGAATAACGTTCGAAGACAAAGCGAGCGCGGGCGTCTAGCATAACGATATTAACGGTAATATTCATGATGGTAAGGGCAGCGATCGTAATAAAATGTTAAGAACGACAAGATTGATAGCGACAGTGATTAATCGTACTACCTCGCATCGTTCGCGAAGCTTACGTAAAAGGAAGCACGCGTTTAGTCTTATTGAGTAGCCGTATAATCGGCTATTAACCCCCCACTGTTACGGCAAAGTTACGATTCGCGTATTGTGAGATCCTTTGAAGTTCTATCTCCTTAATTACTTCTTCGTACACACCATCGTCGCGGAAGTACAAGAGTACGACGCTGGTTATTGACTACATAATCGATATTCCAGCAACGCGGTTAATTACCGCGTCCTCTTTTCCTCTCGATTATGCGACATTGGGCGTCTTCGCGAGCCTCGAACCGCCTTCCCGGAAGATGACGTACCTCGCGGTTACGGAAGATCGAAAGATGGAAGAGAAGGATGCCAGCGGATGAAATATCGCTGGAATATTTCCCTCGTGTCGCGTCGTCTTAACGCGACGATACCTTCGAGGATCGACCGAGTATTACAAGACCGACACTGGTACCGTCGTGCCTCCTTACGACGCGATCAAAATATTTCTTTCCGCGGATTTCGCGATCGCTTCTCGAATTATTCCTCGTCGAAAATTTCCCGCCATTTTTCTCTCTTTCTCTCTTATTTTCGTCGTCGTTGTCCTGCGAAAAGCGATGATATTTCACGCGCTAAAATCGTTTCGTTAGCGCCGCTTAATCCACGGCACGACCTTGAGAAAATTTAATTAATCTCGCCGGTACGCAAGGTGGCCGTGATTACGCTCATACGATGTTCGTGAGTCTAGCTACAACGACAACGACGACGACGACGATAAAACGATCGCGTTGTTGGCTCCGACGCGAACAGGCAAGATTTTCGCCACCACGTACGCGGAGCTGCTACGAGCGCAGCTTCGCGATTAGATTAAATCTGGCAGAAAGTAATTGCGAACGCAACCACGCTGTTTACACGCAACTGATTTGCTCCGTTACAGGTGGCCATTCGGCCTTGAATAATCGATGCGATCGGTATAAGCGCTCGTGGGTGTTGCCATAATTCAAGAGGCTCGTATCGACGGTAGGACCTTCTTCTCCGGATGGGTGCGGCTAAACGGCGAGGCAAACGCCGGCTGCGTACAAGTACGGACACACGACGCGTATAAATAAGACGGTGGCGATGCGATCGATACCGAGGAAATGCGAATCGCCGCCGATCGTCCGAATCGCGGCCGCTCCTCGGTGCGTCCTCGAGTTATCGCGACCCCGTGTCGCTTATCGCGGTTATCATCGTGCTTCCACGATGGCGATACGCGAGATCGCAGCTCGGAGTAGCCCTTCTTTCCTTTCCTTTGCCGGTTAACAATGCGCACACGCCTTGCAACCGGCCGCTCGAAAGCTGTTCGCGAATTTCGTGTTAAAAATAACCGAAGTCGACTTGGCGTAACAAAAATTCTTTAATAATTTAACCCTTATCGAACAAGCGCATTTTTCTTGAACAACGGCCAGTAGATCGGCGGAATTCTAAGAAATTAATTGCTTTTGTGTGTATACAGAGTATTTATACGTGCTTAACCCTTTGACTGCTAAAGACACGTATATATACACGCCCTCACATATCCATCAGTATATAGGTATATGAAGGATGTAAATTTACGCCCTCTGTTTTATTCGTTCGTTGCCGTTTTATTGTCTATATTATTATTATGTTAAAAATGCGAACATGAATTTCTTCCTCGGTATACATTTTTCATTTCTTTTTTTATATTTAATTGCCGGCTATTATCATTAAAGAAACGTATAAATTATGTCGAATAAATTAAAATAGCTCTAAGAATCACTTAAAATAAATAAAAAAGTGTACATTTTTCATTTACTCGCAATGATTATCTTTTTAAACCTTAAGATTAGTATCGAATCTCGGAGTATTGTTTGGAGTGCTAGTTTGTGGACAACCAAACACAGCGACCCACGCGCGAATTTCGCATCGTCCCTATCGATTGATTCCTCCGAGAGTCAAAAGGTTAAGGTCTCGATGAGGTTCTTGGTCGATGCGAGCTCTTGAATTCTTCATTTGCCCTAGATGTTGTTCGATGTCTGGGTTTGGTCTGCGTTTTTTAGTTCCGATTTAAATATATTATAGAATTGACGATAGATTTGCAATGTTTCCTTTTATTAATCGTGGCATCAAGGTAGACAATTTGTAATATTCGAAGTAACGAATTTATTAGAAAATTAAACAATGAATACAACTTCGTTAACTCTCGTTAACTTAATACTCTTGCACTCTAAACAAAACGCTCTCTCTTGAGATGAAAAAGAAGAAAACACTCTCACTCGAAACGCTCGTTCGAGAAACTGTACACTACAATATTCCCTTCGTCCTGACGAAAATTGAATAATTTATTGCTCCGTTGATAGCACGGCCCTCTCTCTCTCTCTCCCTCTCTAAGGAGAGAAAGCAGAATCCCGTCGTACCAAAGTTCGCTTAAATTAATGAGGAGACGTGGCTCTTTAAGATCGACTTCTCCTCGAAGTTTAGATATGACCGCGCCATGACGGAACGATCGAAGGGCTTTCCCTCCTCGAATTCGCATCGATCATTCGTAAAACGGGCTGCGATGACGTCGTCGTCGCAGCCCCGATAACGCGCAAGCCCCAAGTGAAAACGAACTCGACGAAAAATGTGCGGTGTCGAATCGAAACTCGCGAGACGTCGTTGATTCGTCGCTCGACGACGATTTAAAAATCGCACGTAACGCGAATGCGATTTATTTACGAACCAGTAGCTAATACGCGGTGGTCGACTCACGCTTCGTTTAATCGCGTACGCATCGCCCTGAGCTTCGCGCGTCGATTCTCATCGATATGAAAGCAACCGCGTTCGTAACTTCGATTGGAACGAAACGGAGTTACGTCGAGACGACGCAGTTTTCAACCTATGTTTCGCGAGCGCAACTCGTTCTATCTAGAGAGTACGCGAATTTGCTGGATATCCGATGGATGAACCGCGTATGCACGATTTCGCGATGACGGGAATGATTTCAATAGGCGAGGAAATATCGTAACAAAGTACATTCACAATATGTATACTTGGTAGAGGAATTTTCTACAATACGTGGATGGAACAAAAGAATATCTATAAAAGCTTCGAATCGATTTACCGTTCTAAAAGGAAATGTGGGAACGCGCATCCGTACAAACTCAATTGTAGGGCAATTTTAATTAACCCTTTGGCTGCATTTGACGTATTAGAACGTCATGCATTTGTTTGGGCATAGTCGCACATGACGTTCTGATACGTCGTTGAAACTGCGACGAAATTTAACTAGTTCATTCTGGTTTATTTCAAAGCAATGCGTATTTGTTGCAAGGGAACAAATCATTTCAGTATTTTGGCGAACCTTGTTTGGGATACACAATTCCATAATGGCAGAAATAGAGAATATATTTTATCATAAGTGACAGCGACATTTTTAACGAAAGTAGTGATCTTGAACAATCTGATGAAGAATTTTTTATGATCCTTTAAGCGATAAAGGAGAATTTCAAAATGAAAATGATGAAGAATATATCGAATTAGAAAGTAATAACGATAGTGACATTATTCCAAGACGTAAAGGACGCTGCATTTACCAACCTGTTTTAAAAAGGATCACATGCTTCAAAATCATTAATAATTTGCTATTTATTGTAATCAGAGCTTATTTGTTTTAAGAGTATTTTGTAATTCTAACTGCCTAAAGTTATTTCAATATTATAATGAATAATACGAAATAAATTAATTCTTGCATTAAATATACTGCCTTTACTTGCCCACAAAATTAATGTGCTCCAAGCGCAAAAATATTTACAAGTAAATGTGTACTCAAAGGGTTAACGCTAGAAGTTGCGATTCGTTAAGGACGACTGGGAAAGAAACGAAAGAAAGATTTATTATACAGAGTGGACCAACTAGGGCTGACTGTTTACACGAACAAACCAGAAACAATTCGGGAGCTTAAACAAAATATTCGTGCGGAAATAACAAATTTGCAAGCGTAATTGTAATGCATTTTGATTGCGTAATGTAATGCAAAATGCTTTGCAAAGAGCAAGTATTCGTCAATGTGAAAATGGAGGTCGTTTAAACAATGTTACTTACCATGCATGGATTAAAAAAAGTTACTTGGATTAAAGTTACATAGATTTAAGAAGTACACTTTCACGTAATAATTTTTTAAAAAATATTAAAATTACAAAAAATATGCATGTTACATCTGTCAGTCCAAGTTGGCCCTTCCTGAATTTAGAGATTGCCACCAGTCAAGTCACGAAGCTTATCGAGGTATTCGCTTAAGTCTCAAGGGCCCAAGAACGACGAAGTTCATGATTGGCGATGGCTAACAGACGATAACGACCGCTAGTCCGTTCTTTCCTTAAAACAATCTAATCATCCGACTTTTCACGGCCTGGATTTTCCTCTGAAATCTTGTTTCGTTCGCTCCATGGGAATCCTTCGCCCCGGCCACTCGTTCGATTGGAAAGAAAAGAGTATTGCGAGTACGCAAAGACGATACCGTCGTTTGGCACGCGATCGATCTCCGCCATCTTGCAAGGAATACGCAACCGTCAAGCGTTCCCTATAACTTCGATCGTCTTCGTTTGACCCCGCGTGACGAATGAACAAAGGGATTTAGCGGCGAGGTCAAACGCGAGACGTTGCCTTCGAAGTTGCTCTCTCTTCGTCGGAGAAACTTCGACGCGGAGGAGAGGAGAGGGGTCAATTAGACGAAATTCGTCCAAGTTTGTTCGTGACATAGATGTCTCGTGCAACCACCAGTACCACAATCGCCAACACCACCACCACCATCACCATCACCATTACTGTCACCATCACCACCACCACCACCACATCGAGTGCTGCTTGGACTTTTCGTCGAACAGCGAGTATCACGGAGGAAACTATTTTCCTTTATATCGCTCCTATTTCACCGCGGTCTCGGTTCCCTCAGGAGCGAGCAAACAGAGCGAGTTTTCCGCGGGAGTTCGAACGAGTCACAATGATCCGCGTTAACTACTTTAATTAAAGCGACGCGCACGCACGAGCCACGCTCGGATAGGTTTACGCTGTTTTACGCGGTGACTCGCTTACGCGGCTCGTGCTCTCCTTCTTCTCCCGCTTCTATTCCTCCTCCTCCTCCTCCAGCGCGCGTTAGATTCGACGTCGAGACTCGGTGCTTGCGACAGGGAAAGATTGATCGTCCGGATTACCGAGATAATTGTTAATTAGATATCGCTGAAAGCGACACCTGATCCGCTCGCTAATTAGAAATCGCCGTGAACGGCACCTGATCCCTCGGCTTGTTATGCTCCATCTAAATCCGAGGCGAGTCTTATTATAAGATCGATTTATCATCGGTGCGGCGCATCGTCGCGACCGAGAGCGTCGGGACGTCGCAAGGAGAAAATTCGCCAACGCGCCTACTCTCGGTTTCTCGCCTTTGAAGTAGCGTCGCCGTCCACCAATCGACGACCAAATGAACGGCGAGCTATCGAGAAAATTCTCTTGTCGCACGCCGCCTCTTCGACCTTGTAGCAAGGAACGAGAGCGAGCCAATCGTAAACAAGCCGAGAGGATCTCGAGCCGATGCGCGCCGCTTCCATTCGTTCCGCGGTTCTTCGCTGCTCTTCCCGAGGCTGATAGACCCTGAATTAACAGATTTACCTATTTCGGAGGATATCGAGCCACACGCGAAGCGATTTCTTCGATTTTAACACTTTACCGACCGCTAACCGATTGATCGCCTATCAATCGGCTTTTGTCGCCGACACGACGACAAATCGGTTGTCACGATGATGAACAGTCAGTATCATTATATAAGCAGTCATTGGTTATTTAGTATTGAAGTAAAACTAGTTGTGTTGCTGTGTAAGCTCCCACGTTTTTATATTATTTTGAAGATTTTACCGTTCGCGATGAACAAAAAATATAGTACTGGAGGGTTTTATTTAGATTATCTTTCAGATTGTCCCGACTGTTATTCAGGATGTGATAGTGATGACGAAAGTGATAGCAGCGATTTTACATGTATAATTCGGAAGCGAGGTTCTGTATTGCCACTAAGATATAGTGATTCAGAAGATGATGAAATAAGTAACGTTGAAGGCAATGCAAATAACGTAGATGACGATGATAACGTGGATAAAATGAATATATTTTAGAATTAATATCATCAAAATAAAAGATTTTATATTCTAATTATCTTATAATAACAGAAATCATGTGATTTTATCTAAGCATAAGAAAACACAGATATTCCCGCATGACAGTCTAAACCGAAACAAAGCCGGCACCAAGGAGGATCTGCTTTCGAACGACCGGTCGGATGTGCGTATGCTGTTTAATCGCTAGCGGTCGGTAAAGTGTTAAGTAATACTCAAATGAGTTACGATATTAACACGTTATTTCGGGCATAACGTATTATTACGTTAACACGGTCCATGCCAAGCTGGTTTTGGCTGATATGATTTCCAGGCCATTTGTTGTTTTGACTAAAAATTTGATATATTATTGCACGATATGTCATTACATCATAAATTCATAAGTAATTAATTTCTTTAGAGTAGTTGTCATACCACGTACCATTTTTGGTGCACGTGGCGCTGCGGTCAGTTCGACAGTAAAAAAAGAACCTGTTGTATTCGAATTAATTAAAAGAAGCAGTAAGTAAATATACAGAGATAGTGGTCCAACTTTTAATTTTTATCCCTAATGATAGGCATCCCTTGCCTATCATTATATGTAATTAATAATTATTCTATATATAACAACTAAACAAATTTATGTGCTTTGTTCTATATTTTATTTTGTATAATATTTCATTCCTTTGGTGGAAATATATATTACAGAATTAAATTTGTCATAAGATATAGATTTTCAGCGCATTAAATAAATATGCTGCGTGTAAGATTTATGGTACTTTCGGTTATGCACTTGTATGTGTCACAAAACCGAACCGCGTCGAGCGCCTTTAGGCGCTCTCAGTCTCGGACAGCCACAACGGCATAAACGCCTATAGGCGTCTACAATAATAAATTAATGATATCTGAATTTCTGGAGTACATCGAGACAACCAGTCTTGGAAAGGCTGTCTTGAAATTCCTCTCTCTCGCTCTCTGTTCGTCTTCACTCGTCCATCCTTCCCCGGCGTCACGCTCGCGAATCTTGCTCGCACTTTCGACGATAAACTAAAGCGCATCGCGCTCGTTAGAACGACGAAGTCAGAATGGCGTCGCGCCTAGCATTAGGCGGCTGTGATTTCGATCCAAATTCGCGCTCTCGTTACACGTTTGAGAAACGCATCGCGCACGCGTCCTACGCTTCACCTCGTGACCGCGCCTCGTCGCGTCGCAACGCGGAGGGAAAAAAGCTCGAGAGCGAGAGAGGCGACGAAAGGGCGCACAGGTTGGCGCGGGAAGGACGCACGTAGCTAGGTACGTAGATAGGTGTACGGAGAAGCGGCGCTTTCGTGGACGGTGCGGCAAAGGGATGCAGGTCTTGACACACCTATACGAACCAGCTTCCAGGAGAGTTCGAGAGCCGTGCACGCGCACTTAACTACTCCCTTTACGTGGGAAGAGAACTAATGAAGGACTTTCATAATTAGAAGTTTTGGCTTAATTACTTGAGTCGAGGGTACCCTGCTAATAAGTCTGTTGCCTCGACGCCGAAAGCCGGCCCTCTCCAATCCGCTACGTTGTCGCACCCTAAATCCGATCTTCCTCGCAGTTGAATCTCGTTACAATCGCTCGTTCCATGACCTCTCTCTCTTCTCTCTCTCTCTCTCTCACTCTCTCAGTTCCTCCTATCGTCGTCTTCGGTTTTCCTCGTCTCGTCGCTTCGTCCGGGTCGTTGATTCCACCGATAAGGGGAACTGATGTCACGGTAAACACTGTTTGGTAATTCCGAGTTTATTCCGCCGTGCCGAACGATCGATTATCGTTTTATCGAAGCGAACGTCGTTTCGTCGTCCCTTGCCGGATGCTGCAAGATTTTAAAGCGTTCTTCTCTATTTAAATAACCTACGTTGGAATTCGATTATCTTCGCTGTCCTAAGATTCCTGTTAACGGGGTTGGTTTGTTTTCACTTTGTTAAGAATGCTGAATTACCATCCGGAATATCGTTCTGACATGATTGCTGAATAGAGGTGATCTTTCGTTCTTCGCGTCTTATGCGTTGGTTGGTTTGTTTTAATTTTGTTAACTCTTTCGCTATTACGAGTGACTATAATCACCGACATTCTATAAGGCAAATGGTTGAACTTTAGATAAAATATATATCCTGTAGTCTACCGTATAGTGAAAATTCGCTAACTCTGTAAATGGGCTCTTTGTTGAGCTCGGTTCAATAAAATAAAAATAATATATATAATAGTATAGTTAGCGGCCAGAAAAATGGAACCAAAAGTTGGATTACGCGTGTATCCGTGTTTTGGAAAGTTTTATACAGAATATTATTATTAAAAAGTTATTGCTTTATATTATGTTATGATTCTAATTACTGTTTTTATTTTTAAGACTAGTTTGTTTCCACTTTTAGCACGACATTCCGTTCCATAGGAGGAACTTCGCGGCGAACCCCGCCGTAGCGAAAGGGTTAAGAATGTTAAATTACAATCCGGAATATCGACCTGACATGAATTTTGAAAAGGGACGATTCGTCGTTCTTTGTATTGAAATAACTCATGGGATCAATGTTCGATGCGTTGGTAGGTTTGTTTTAATTTGGTTAAGAATGCTGTATCACCATCAGGAATATCGTTCTGACGTGATTTTTGAAAAGGGGTGATTCGTCGTTGTCACGTTGAAATAACTTC
>JAITYT010000071.1:213231-225868 GCA_025433975.1 Liostenogaster flavolineata | reverse complement strand
CGTGCCGTACTTCTTTACTCCTGTTCCTCCTTATACAGCTTCACACTTTTACACCGTTATCCTCTTTCTCTCTAACGGCCAGATTTGATTTTAACCTACAGCTACGGAAACGGCGCCACTGTTCGTAAGCGTCTGTTTTCCTTACATATATAAATATAAAACGTGATATAATATAACGAGCGACAACGTGATAATCACGATAATAATATGATATAATGTAATATGACGAGATAATATAACGACTAGAAAAACCGCGAGGTATAAAAGTACAAGTACAAAGTCTTATGCGAGCGCGAGTTTACGTATTAACTGTATTCTATCGAGACTATCGACGTTCGAACCGAATTCGATTGAAAATAAAAGTCCTCGCGATCGTAATCGCGCGATCAACCCCTTGCACTACGATTTAGCCCTTTGTGGACTACCACCGTATATATGCGTTCTGTCTAAACCATCAATTTGGCCGATGAACTCATATTTGCGCTTGGCGAAAACAATTGGTAGATCCGAAAGACTCGTATCGTATATGTGCCTCGAGTAAACACGTCGCTATGGCCGATAATTTTGTAACTTGATAAATGTTACTAAACACATTAACCTATTGTTTATCCTGTTCCATTAAATTTCTTTTAAAAATCTAGCTGAAAATCCATTTGTCTCAAACACGAAGAACATCACCCATATTTGGGTGACGGTTAACTCGGGAAAAGCCGATCCTAAACGATGCGAATGAGTGAGAATTTAAATCCAAAACTTTTAAAAAATATTTTAATTAATACATGTGATTACAGTAAATCCTGGATAACTAATAATAATATGATTAATTAATAGCGGAATACAAATAAGTTGAAGCATATTCACGGCATTAATATTTGAACTGAAATAAATTTTCGGATTATGTCATAATCACTGGACCTAAAAATGAAATACAAAATATAAATATACGATATAAGTACAAACAATGAAATATAAACAAACTATTCTATTGAAAAATACTCACTAGTATACAAATTAACAATCCTGCATGGTATGATACTTCGTAAAACGTTCTGGTAAATCCAAACCTGTTTTGGATATTGCTTTTTAAGCATTTCATCGATATGCCTCGCGAAATAAGCCCAATATCGTGCTTGTGATCGTAATGGTAACACAAAATTTCATTCGAGTCATTCGTACTTGGCCCGCGATTAAGACCACGACTGCGAATCGTGATTTATGTTTGGTCCCAAATTTCGACTACGAGTTAGACTCGTGATATTCAAGTTTGGAATAAAATTTGTATCACGAGTCAGACTCGTCAAAACAGCGGAATGGATTAAACGCCTGGACATTGTCCTTCGCCGATTCTAGAGGAGGGGTAGTGGTACATCGATCGAGAGCGCACGCGGCCCGTTATTGTCAACGTGCGTGCGCGTATCTGGATCGGTACGGAGCTCGGTGAACGTCGCTGGCGGACCACTTTTTCGCGGTAGTTTTTGTTCGATCGGTTATTGGCGATGATGGAATAAACAGTTTGACCGTAAAAAGTTGCGCGTTTGCGTGCTCCAACGACGCGAAAAATCGCTGAATTTTTTCTTTCTCTCGTCGTTGTCGTTTTTCCATTTCCATCCGTGGCACTCGCGGAAGTGTTATAAAATACTACGAAAATAAAATTCGATAGGATGGAGCGAGAGTTATCGCGTATTGGGAATTCGATGGAACGAATAGCGTTTCGCGTGGATGCGCCCGGGAGAGGAGGCGTTAATAAAGAATTCTCATTAACGATGAAAACGTACGTTTCGCTTCTACCGTGTCGAAGAAATGCGATTATCGTCCTTTTTTCTCCCCCTTCTTTTTTATGGCCAACTCGTTCGACGGATATTCCGTAAATCGAGGAACGATCGAAAATTAATAACGATCGCGAGTAATCAACGATGCGTTCCACCCTGTTTACGAATTCCACCCTCGTAATGACTGTTGGTTATAATTGTAATTATCGGGTACGCTCGATCGATTTCACAATGCGTATTTCTACTCTCGAACGACGCCGTTGCATTCGGTTTTTGTACGCGTATCGCCGACGTAAGTACCAGGCTTAGCAATGATATATCGCTTTCTGCGATTGCCGCGGAGTTCCTAGCGAACCGCCTCGCAGCTAAGATTTTTCACGGTAATTGCACCCACCATCGATCAATCGCATTATGCATCCTATCGAGCAGACGCGTTTTATTGTGTCAGAGATGAATAGTCGAAGACGCGTATAAAGGGAAGAGAAAGGAGCGAAGAAATACGACGAGCGTACGATCTTATAATTATTTTCTAATAGAAGAACGTACCAATTTGTAAGTGTTCCTCGCGCGCGTAAGTACGCGTTGCTTAAATACGCGTAATGAAATTCCTTTTGTTAATTCGAGCACAGTCCGATCGACGCTTCTGAATCGACTACTCGACGAGGAAGATTTCTTTTGGCGCTTCATTTTCATCCTTTCCTTCCGCGTCGAACCAACGAACGATGCTCGAAGGCGGACGCGCTCCTACGCGCGTTGCCACCGCATTTTTCATATTCTTTCGACGACGGACTCTTTTAATTAAGAGATGACCTTTTCACTGCGACGCGCTCCCGGAGGAATCCATCGATACGGACGACGCGATGTCCACGGACTAGTGCTCAAAACAGTATCGAGATTCGATACTGATCTTAAGGCTTAAAAAAATAATAATTGCGAGTAAATTAAAAACATCCATTTTTTATTTATTTCAAGTAACTTCTTAAGCTTTTAAGCTTCTTTTTAAGCTACTTACCCTAATTTGTACGTTTTTTCAGTAATAATAGATGGTAATTAAATTTAAAGAGAAAAATTGAAAATCGATAGCAAGGTACATACTTGTATTCATCACATGACAATTTTAACATAATGACAATAAAGACAATCAAACGCCAATGGACGAATGAAAATAATAAAACGATAATGAATGAGAAAAGGTAATAGAAAAATGATAGAACCAATTTAATAATCAGTTTCTGTGCGATGTATTCTTATTCGAGATAATATTATTTGACAGAATTTCCCGGTAGACCTAATATTTGAAATCCGTTGATATTTTTCAAATATTTCTTTTATCAGTAGCGAATGAAATGTCGCGAAATGTAACTCTTCGTCTAATACGTATTTATACGAAATTTACGAATTCCAAATGTTTACATGCACTCCATAGTACTAATAACCAGATCAGTCTTATCGACAGCGGATTATAGTAATAATAGTATAATAGTAATAATAGGCGTTGTAGTAGGAAAGATACAGAGGGCGTAAATTTACGCCTTTCGTCTATACTGATGGATATATGAGAGCGTATATATACGCCTTTAGCAGTCAAATAGTTAGTAGGATTATTATAAGAATCGTAGGACGATTTCACCAGCCGAATTCGTTCGTGCCGCGTATCGATCTAGTCGACTCCGTTGAGTACGAAGTCCGCGTAATAATTCACGTAATTGCAAGACGGCTAACGAACAGATCGACAGATTTACATAACAACGCACTAACGAACTTTCCAGCTCGCGTGACTAACTAGCTTCTCCAACTTCCCTCGCTAATTGTATCGAATTTTCCGCGAGTAAACCAACTTCCAAAACAATTTCGTATACGGATCGGTAACGACCGATGCACGCTTCGAGGCATTGCCAGCGAGTTTCCGATTTCTTCGACTAGCGACTGCTTTCGAGCCTCAACGAGGTTCAACGTCGTCCTATTAATACGAAATTAAAAAAAAGAAGTCAATCTTGCGTAAAAATTCGAGAAACAAAGATCACTTCCGGCCCCCTTGCGCTCTTAAGACGAGAGGTCTAGCGTGCGACTGGCGAGCTGAGAGCATCTTCGAGCTGCAACTCGCACGACGATCGCAGCGAAAGTGGTCGCAGCTAACGAACGAGTTTTCCATTTCTTCGACGAGCGACTGCTTTCGAGCCACAACGACGATCAACGTCGTCCTATTAACCTTTCAGGCACCGTACGCCATTATAGTGGCTTTTCGTGAATATTATCGATTTGAACGGTACGCCACTATAGTGGCTTTCCGTGGATATCTTTAACCCCTCGAGCCTGGAGGACATTTAAATGGATTTTAACCCTGCCGCCGGAGGGATTCGAAGTTTGACTATGTCTAAATGACGAAGCGATATCTTCTAAAAGAGATATCTATAGGATAAATAACTTAGTACAACATAAACAATGCAGTTTATTTTATTTTAAGTCGAAGATTAACTCGTTTTTTAAAACATTCAATTCCTCAAAGGAAGCATTAAACTGTAGCGTGAGACATCGGTGCACAGCACGTAAAATGGCGATATGGGAAGTTTAACCCCTTATTTGTTTTAATGCTATTTGCTTTTCTATCCGATAAATTTCCCGATAAGTGGTATAATTCCTTTATTTATGAAAAAATTTCAATCAAACAAAAAGGGATGCGTAGATAAATATTTACACTTTGTCACACGTCAAAAATAAGAAGAAGTGGAAGAACTAAACGAAAACATAATATTACGTCAGAAACAGGTAATGGGTTAAAGAGCTCGGTACAGTGCACGTAGGACGGCGTTGAAGGGTTGATCGTCGATCAAGGATGTAATTAAAAAAGATTTTTGATATCGTTAAATGAAAATGTATAAGGAAAGCCTAATTTATTTATTTATAACTCTACTATATATCTATACGGAGTCGCGGACGACCTCGCCGTATCCAAAAGATTAACCCTTCAAGTCGGATCTCAGTACGTGGTACTACGCAGGCGGCAGGTCTCATTCGCGGATCGGAATTTTTTGAATATTTATGGTTAACTTCGCAATCGTTTCTTTTCAACTACACGTGAAGGCGCTTTACAAGGCGGATAATTTAACAAGACATCTTCGATCGTCGTAAAACTGGTTCAACTTTTATTTGACAAAAAGGTAGCTGATACTCTAAAGATATCAAAGGGGCGTGTAGGCTTTATTTTGCATTACCTGACATTATTTTTAGACCGGGAACTTATCAGCCGATGTGTTAGAGTGTTAAATACCGCCAATAGGGTCCCAGCATTTAAATTTCTGAACCGGCTTGAAGACTTAATAACGAAGGGAAGCTGAAAAAAGGAGTCGATCGCGCGTAAGGAGGTAAGAGACAAGGATCTCCTCCGTCCCCTTCGCGCTTCAAGGCGAGAAAACTAGCGAGCTGAGAGCATCTTCCAGCTGCAGCTCGCACGACGATCGCGGCAAAAGTGGTCGCAGCTAAAGAACGAGACTGTATCTTCGGTAGGTAGCTAGGTAGCTAGCTAGCTGCTACTACTACTCTTGGCAATCGCGTGGCGTGATAGATCACCGTCGAGCACGGCACTAGCGCCGTCACTTTTCACGGCAAAGCCGGGCCCAAGATCGTCGACATTCGTCGATGGAAATAAGCTTGGACGCTAGCCGACGAGTTCTAATGACTTCGGTGGAAGCCGAGCGGACCGATCGCAGCTTCACGCGACGCGACCATGAATTCGCAGCACGCGATTCGTAGACGCGTCCGTCTCTCGCGATCGACGCGATAGAGCCGCGTCCACGAAGTCACGCCGATTTCTGCTGCCTTGAACGAACGAAAGCGAGTGAGTAAGTAAGAGTAAGTACGCGACCGCCTAACGAGGGATCGTCGCGGTGCGTTAGTTCGACGATGAGAAGTCGCACGAGGCCCACGGGAAATTAAAGAACGTCGATGGGATCGATCGTTTCGTCGACACGTTCCGCGATCGTCTTTCGATAGTTGGCGAAAGACAGGACGCGTTAATCATCTTACCTTTCTATCTCATCTCGAACAATAACGAACGTTACGACCATGAATTCGCAGCACGCGATTTATAGTCTCATCCACGAAGTCACCCGGTTTCTGTTGCCTTGAACGAACAAAGTTGGTGAGTAAATCTTTAAGTACGCAATCGTTTAATCCTTTCGTTATTACGGGTGATTATAGTCGATATATAGTGATTATATACTTGACGAGTGAATATAGTCTCACAGCCGAACCACATCCAATAAGACAAATTGTAAACCTTAGATAAAATATATATCCTGTAGTCTACTGTATAGTGAACATTCGCTAACTTTGTATATGGGCTTTTAGTTGAGCTGAATACAGTGAAATAAAAATACTAGATACTAAATATAGTCACCTGACGCGAGTTTTATTTAACAACTTTCCAGCAAGATACTGCTGGGATCACATTCAATAAGACAAATTGTTAAACCTTAAATAAAATTACATGTATATCCCGCAGTCTACTGTATAGTGGACATTTGCTAACTCTGTAAATGGGCTCTTAGTTGAGCTTGATATAGTAAAATAAAAATAGTAAATAGACAACATCCAATAAGACAAATTGTTAAATCCTAGATAAAATATATCCTGTAGTTTGTCACAAAAATGAAATCATTCGTGTTTTGAAAAGTTTCATACAGAATATTATTGTTAAAAATATTGACAAAAGACTCGGCCCAGAGTGCTGAATATTGCACTCTTAATGTTTCCGAATGTTTTGCGAATGGACTACGTGACGAGAGGTCCACCGTAGCGAAAGGGCTAACGAGGGATCGTCTCAGTGCATTCGTTTAACGACAAAAAATCGCACAAAGCCACGGGAAATCAAAGTACGTGAATGAGATCGATCGTTTCGTCGCGACATTCTTCGATCATCTTTCGATAGTTAGCGAAAGTCAGGACGTATTAATCATCCTACCTTTCTTTCTTGTTTCCAACAATTACGAACTCCACGACGAAGCCGCGATCACGAAGTTCGAGCTAGCTCTCCCTTTCAATTTATATTCCACGCGGAAAGACGACGCGTAATTTTATTTTGAACGTTTTAACGACGACGACCAAGACTGGCTCAATAACAGGGCGAAATTGCGCTCGGTAGGATAATTCTCTCCGAGTAGGTTGAAAGAGCGTCGTGGCAGACCATCGAAGAATTAAATGAGTGTTGTAATTGGAGTAAATTACGGAGAATTCGTGGAAATTACGGAAGTAACACATCGGCTGATAAGTTTCCGGTAATGCAAAATAAAGCCTAACACGTTCCTTTGATATCTTTAGAATGTCAGCTGTCTCTTGCATCTTCGCTTTATGATTTGTCAAAACAATCGTCAGAGCATACCGCACCATCGGTTTTTGTACCACGTTTAAATTCAGTAAAGCAGTCTATAATGGTCGATTTTTCTGGTGCAGAGTTCGGATAACACTTATCAAGCTAAACTTTCGTTTCAACGGTGTTTTTTCCATCAAAAAGCAATGTTTTATGAACGCACGAAATTCTTCTTTTTCCAATGTTACCGCTGTAACTTTTGAACCAAACGTCAGATCGTCATGGAATTTTTACAACTATCTTTTGAAGGTTAGTACTTTCTAAAAAAATATTAATTTTGCATTTGTGGCGCCATCTGTCTCAGACCGGAAACTTATCAGCCGATGTGTCATCTTGTGGGTAAAAACGAAGTTTAATGAGATTTTTACGATCGGTATGCAAAAACTAGTCCGATAACGGCGAACGAATGCTCGACGCGAATCAATTTCTGTCGACACAGCGAGAGTCAAATTCGATTATCGCGAACTTCCAAGTCGGCACGATCAGGTCGTGGCTGTTTTGCGAGTAATAGCCGAGATTTCGAGGAGCGCGTCTCGCGTCCAGTGAATCCAGAAACCGCTTATAGTCGATCGCCCTACCACTTTCGACGTAACTCGTCCTAGAGTGTGATACTCGAGGAGAAGTCGGAAGGATTGGCTTTTCTGAAGGGCGCCTGGGAGTCGATGAAGAACGTGTCCGCGATAAATGAACGGTCGAGCGTAAATGGCAGAGGAGCGAGGAGAAGTGGAGGATGTTTCCGCGCTTGGATATTCTTCCGTCTCTCTCCGTCCTTCCTCAGCTCTCCGCAATCAACTTCGAGTCTAGATCAACGAGCTTTTTCTTCAACGTCTGGATAGTTTCATGGAATTTAGTTCTTTCCAACCTTTGGTTTTACATCGACCCTCTCGTTAAGGGAGCCTTCTTTCCAGACTCCTCGACCCGGCAAAGACGAAGGAAACTCGTAGTACGGGTGAAAGGGGCAACATCCCGCAAAGCATCGAATCGCTTTCGATACGTTTGGAAGTTTCCTCGCGCCGTCGAGAAGAAAAGAAACGTGACTGAAGGTACCTATCCGTATTCAAGTCGTTACTTTTATATCTGATTATCGCAGCTGACTTTGAAAACGACAATTTGGCTCGACGATAGTCGCAGAATTCCACAATTTAACCCTTTCGCTACGTCGAGCCTAGCCGCGGAGTCAATATCGTAGAACGGAACGCCGTGCCTAAAGTGGAAATATTGAACGCGTGCAATCATTTCTATTTGGAGCGAAGACCTTTGTTAATCTCGTCTCAAAAATAAAAATAGTAATCATGACATAATATTGAGCAATAGCTTTTTAATAACAATATTCTGTATGGAATTTTTCAAAATACGAATACACACGTATTTTAACTTTTGACTTCATTGCCGTCTTGTGGCGGGTGGCAGTAGTCACCCATTGCCTACACATGGCACTTTAGGTATTATAGATGATGTTAAAGATAATATTCAAGTCTGATTGGAGGATCAATCTATGTTGTGGTGCCGCTGTGGACGTTTCAATTGTTTTTAGCTTTTCAGTAAGAGAAACTCTTTGGTATATATTCATAACCTAGTAACGTACCCGCCCTGTACAGATGGCATTGTATGTTATTATAGGTAACCGTCGTATATTGGTAACATTTTGTCGCGTGTGACTATAGTCACCCGTAGTATCGAAAGGGTTAACAGCGATCACTTTTGACATCGCGAGGGTTAATGAGAGATCATCAAGCGGATCTCCCTGGATACGAAAGCAGTCGTTATTTGTCGACATGGCTCGCTCGAGGAACGCTCGAGATCGCGAAGCATTATACCCAGGAACGGAGAGCGTCGGGAATCCCCGATAGACCGAGTAAGTTTTCTTATCCAATGTGTATTTGATCCTTCCGAAGGTATCCTCGAAGTTACCTTCGACGTGCTTACCGGAGCTGCTCCGATTGTTTGTTCTCATCCCTTCGCCGCCACCCCTCTCCACCTCTTCCTCCCTCTTGGCAGCGTCTTCCTCGATTCTTTCTCCTTTCGAAGGCGTGTTCGATATTTCCTCGACGTGTCTCGAAGGCAACGACGATCGGGATAGCGGTACACCGCGAAGAAAGCGCAATTGGAACACGTCGTCCTCTTTCTCTTCGGGTTGACGCGCATGCGCGGCCGCGATTCGACCGACCGGGCGAAAGGTCGAGGCGCCGCCTTGCCAAGACGCGACCATGGAAGACGAAGAGGAGGTGTTTTTCTTCGATTTACGTGATACCACGAGAGCCAGCCGGTCCGAGCTGATACAACCATCCAGATCGAACGCACCGCTTCGTTCCAATCCGCGCGCTGTATGCTTGATCGCCCCTCGGGAATACGGACCGCGTTTTTCTCCCTTCCGTTCGAACTCTCTCATTCTCTCTCACTCTCTCACTCTATATACGATATATAAATTTGTTAAAATCAAAGAAAGTTTGATTACTTTCTGGTAGACCTAAAATGTACATATCTATCTCCATCTCTCTCTACCTTTCTAGAAACATTTTTATCTAGCTGTCTTCGCCGTTTTCTTTCCCTTCCATTCCTCTTCATCGACAGCTCACTTCCTTGCGTATCGCGTTTTCCTCCCTTCTCTCTCTCTCTCTCTCTCTCTTCTTCTTTTTCTTAGAGCTTCTTGTTCTTGTTTCTCTCTTCCAACGTCCTTGGTACGACTCGCGTCGAGTGTCGCGCGCTCGAACGAACGCCACTCGAAAAATTCTCTCTGCTCGTTCGAGACTCGATGATCCCGACGTCGTCCAGCTGCTGTCGACGACAAAGCACGGTTAGCGCGAGCCTCTTCAACCGAGCTTTCGTTTCTTCGTCGTCGCATTCCTCCCACGCGCTTTCTTCCAAGATCGCCTTCCTCCTTTGCTTCGGTCGCCCCTGGAATGCTGCGATGTTAGCGTCGGGACGCCGAGTCTCTGGGAAAATCGAGGAGTCGGTGCACGCGGAGCCTCGTTTTTCCTGGAGATTCGGAGAGTTTCCTATGGAAAATTGGCGTCGTCGATGCGAGATTTCTCTCCGAGTCTCGTTGGAAGCAAAGAACGTGACGGCGCTTAAAACGCTGCCATTCGAGATGGACTTGAGTTTCGTCCGCTTGTCCTTTTACTTTCTTTTTTTTTTCTTGCTTTTCTTTCTTCCTTCGAACTCGATCGGACTAATTCGGATCCTACGCCGTTTCCGACCGAAAGACGCGGTTTGTTCCGTTGGAAATCGTTCGCGGATTTAACGAAAGTCACAGACGGCCACCGGTAGTTACACGAAGACTTCGCCGAAGCCCTTCGTCGGAAGGAACGACTCTAGATGTACTATAATTAATCAGTGTAGTTCGGTTGAGTTTATTGCGAGACCTAAATCCGATAGTCGGAGCGTAAGAGCGGAAACTTCAGGACGCGAGAAAAAAAATGTGAAATAGACGTTAAGACTTTTAGACCTAACCGGGTTATACAATTTTGTGAAACTCGTTTTACACTAGGGACTTTTTTTCGCAGTGACAAGTAACGTCATCGCATCTCAAGTAATAAAAGAAAATTGTTTTTATTTTATTGATACTTGAAACATAATGCGTTCAACATAGTACAGTTAATTTCGAAGGCGAAAAATGTTTTCATTCGCATCTTGGTAGTCTTCCGGGCATCGCGAAAAATGTCGTCATACCTAGGCAACAGATTAAAGACATTTTTAAATTATTCGTTCAATAGCGAGCTATATTCACCTACTAACGGAAAATATTTGGTTTTTTTTTATTAAGATGAAGCTATCACGAATTATCCTGACCACCGCGAGGATACTTTTTTCTAAGAGGTTTTAAACGATCTTTAAACATTTTTACAAAATATTGTTTGAATGTTGCTCTTCTATATGCATAAATGTTTGAATAAAATAAAATAGCGTAACCCCTTAACTTAATCAAGGAGAATGCCACGCATACGGGGATGACGGGGTCCACGCGGATACATACCCGCTATTCAGAGATGGTTGTCGTGACGACGAACGTGTTAATAGATAAAAATGTGGGAATGCGACTGATTATGACCATCTGAGCAGTTTTGTGAAAATGTTAGACGATACTCATTAAACGTTTTATTAAGGCGCTTTAAAATTGGAAATTTATGTAATTATAAACGCCCATGAGAACGTCAAAATTTGTGGATTGGGTAGTTTAGTGGACTAGAGCATCGCACGCGAAATACGAAGACTCGGCTTCGAATCTCGGCCCACCCAGTGCTCCATTTTTTCCCTTGGTATTTCGAGAAAAGGTACGACCCTACATAAATAATAGAGGCAATGAAACACACACACACACACACACACACACACACTGACTCACTTACTCTTTTTCTCTCTGCGTTAAACGCAATATCAAAATATCGAAGAAAGTCTCTCAGATGCGACCCTTTTGGCCTCGTATCCAGTGTATTTTTGTCCATCCTGACGAGACCGGTGTACTTCCTGTGCTCTCGGGGGTGTAACCCGATCCTCGTCATCGCGAGGAGCTATCTAGGATTTTATTCGTTCGCGAAACGCCACGATATTTATTTAGGCTCTTCGTGCTCGGATCCTCGGCATATTTGTTTAGGCGGCGAGCGAACGGCGAACGATCGACGGTACATCGCGTTCTGACACCAAGACGAATCGACTGAACGAGCTAATCGGAAGGTTCCAGGGCGATACTAGGCGGACGTTAACGATCCTTCGACGTTCCGGCTTTTCATTCGTAGGGAAGGCTGTTAAAGGAGCCACGGCTATCGGCGGGGCGCTTGCGCGAAAACCACCTCAAAGATTAATGAACTGTCACGAGGTAGCGAGTGACGAATTCGTCTGATCAATAACCGGGGGTTAATGCGAGATAATTCGACCAGAACAGATTGTCCGGAATCCGGTGGCTGCGGCGCCACGAGTAGATAATTCTAGAGAAACGCGTCGTCCTCGTCGTCGTCGTCGTCGATCGGGTCGTCTCGACTTTTGACAAATGGCCCTCCGTAGACGTCTTATAGTTGGAGCCCGTATTCGAGACGACGTACAGTGAATGATGGTGTCGCTTGGTTACCGGCACTCCTCTGGGATATTATTTGGATCTAATAAGGAACGTTTCCAGAGCGACGGAGTGACCGCTTTGTCCTACCTGCGACGTTTACCCATCGACCCTCTCCGTTTCGAATCCCATCAAGGTGTACGACGCGGAGTCGAATCGCCGGATTCGATCTTCTTCGAGCAAAAGAACGACAGAATGAATGTATTAGGTCTATCGGAAAGTAATCAAAATTAGACGATGATATCCCGAAGGCGATGGTGCATTCAGATTCTCGTTGAACGGTCGAGGAATTATTATCGAAGATTGGCTACCAATGGTCTACAGTTTGGGATCATTTTCGTCGCGTAAGAAAATTGTACAGGCAAGGAATTTGGGCCCCTCATGAATCGACGAAGGCGGCGTTCGATCAACGACGTACCATCTGTGCGCCGTTTCCTTTGTCTCGGTATGAAGCCT
>JAITYT010000071.1:195757-206285 GCA_025433975.1 Liostenogaster flavolineata | reverse complement strand
TCTCTCTCTCTCTCTCTCTCTCTCTCTCTCTCTCTCTCTCTCTCTCTCTCTCTCTCTCCCTCTCTCTCTGCCTTTGTCTTTGTGCTTCCTTTCAACCAGTCGCACTCGAGCCGCTCGAGCGATTCGGGATGATCTGATTTTCATTGCCCTCTCGTTTACCAATTTTACGACGGAGCGCACGAACGCGATTCGTCTCGCATCCGTCCCACATCGCTCGTTCCACCGACGAATCCGCAATCGTTAGTCGCCTTCCTATTTCGGCTACGCGAACGATGCTTCCGAGACACCAACAGACTCGTACGATCTAATCTCGTACGATTTAATCTCGTGCACGCGCTCTACGATCGCGAAGTTTCGCGAGGTACGCGTAATTCTTTCTTCTTGCAAACGCGTCGCGCGTCACGCCACTTGTGCGCGATGGAATTACGTTGTTCAAGAAAGCAAATCTATACGATAGCGAGAGGACGTTGTCAGGCTCCTTTAACCCTTTCGTTACTACGGGTGACTATAGTCATTCGCCACGAACGACGCAGGCACACGACGAGTGTCTGTGATTACCACAAAACGATACCTACGCGCGACGGGTGACTATAGTCACCGCAAAACAATACCTTTACACGACGGGTGATTATACCCGCCTCAAGATAGCTCGTCACAAAAATGGAAGCAAAGGTTAAGACAAGTGCTGTCGTTTCGTTTACCTCTGTTCGCAATTAATTGCGATCGATATTACAGAATATTATTATTAAAAAGTTATTGGTCAATATCGTGTTACGATCATAGTTACTATTTTGTCGTGCAATGTAAGAATATTAATCGTATGGTTGAATTAAAAATACGTTCATGGAAAGATGATAGACAGATTGTTACGAACTCAAATTATTTCTCTTCTACAAGCAGTGTCACAACGGCGCTTTTGTGACAAAAGACTCGACTCCGAATGCCGTAGACTGCGTGCGCTTAATACTTCCACTTTGGAAAGTGTTAATTCGTATATCGAGGTAAGCCATTCGAGAGGAATCGCCTCTCGGTCTCGAGCGGGACTCTTTCTGAAATTCTTTCGATTCACAACGCGCCGAATGACTTTCCGTTGTATGGACGGTGGTTCATAAGCGGCTAGATCCGCTCCTGGTGCGCGCGTATTTTTTTCCTCGATCAAGAAACTCGCGAGGTATTGGAGAAACGTCGTGATCAATTACTGTTATTATATTCATTGTTGTTATATCGTAAAAAGCCGCAACGGATGGGAGGCACGCGATCGTCCTCGAGGCACCGTTAAAGCATCTATCTGCGCGCGCGACAAAAAGAAATCTTTTTCGAGATAAGAAATAAATTATAACCGTGGCGCGGAACGCGTATCCGCGAACAAAGTAGCGCGTTTCCGCGATTCGCTCCGTCCTTGGCTGATCCGCGATTCGCTCGATCGCCGCGGGAAACGAGGCACGAGCCACTGTAATACAGCGACGCTTCCGCGTCTTCTTCTTTCTCGATGGACGCTCCTATTTCGTGCTATTAGGTGCGGTTAGGTTCGGAAAGTCGTTAGGTTTGTTTTTTTGAAAGAAAAAGTTGTTTTTTAATATTTTTTGTTTGTATTTTTATGTTGTTTTTATGAAAAACTGTTGGGAAAAATCGAAAGGCGACTCTCGGTCGCCACAGCGTTTTTTGAGTCAGCGCGAGTGGCGAGTCTTTCTTTGCGCTAAATTTCGTTAATATCTTCGATCGACGTGATCCAAATTGGTTTCGTGAAAAAGTTCCTTTGTGTTCTTTCTTAGGAAGAGCGAAATTCGTTCAAATTTAAGCGGTGGACCGATTGAGAGGAGATTTTCGACAATTGCGAGATAGAGCTTCGACGGCGATCTTTGATTACGATGAAATTCGATAACCTAAAGTCTTTGGTGGAAATAAAAATCAATAAGTTAAGAGCAATTTTCTATTATTACTCGAGGTGCGATGACCGCATTCGTTTAACCGGTTAACAGGTTAAACGAAAAGCTCCATGTGATCCTAAGAAGCACAGAAAAGCACCGTATGGTTCGTTTTTGACGAAATAAGACGGATATAAGACACGAAGCAACGATAAATTGCGCTACTTGTCCAGGTAGGCCAAGGATGCATCTTGGCGAATGTCTCATAATTTATCTTACAAAAGTGCTTCGTCAAAATTATATTTTTAAAGATGCCAAAATAGACAAAATATTAAAATAATAAGGGAATTTCTATGTTAATTTCTACAGAAAATCATTTCTCGTTCCCATGAAAAATATCATTTCCATCCTCCATCGGATTCCATCTTCGAATCCAGCGACGCACGGCGCATCTTCTGCTTCTCCTCTTCCACTCGCACGGGCGTCTCTTCCTTTCTAGATCATTCTTGGATATAACGTTCGGATTCTTAGGACAGGGCGCCTATCGTAATAAAAATGAACACCGCCCGACTTCGTTATAAAATGAGTTTATTTTCACTGTACCATATATGCTATGTACATCGTGTATGTTACGGTACTGACATGTACGCCGTACGGCGAGAGGATACTTGTCGATAGTATAAAAAAAAAAGAAAATACGAAGGGTTGAGATTAATCAAAAAAATGTAAGGAAACGGAATAAAAATGGGAATAAAAAAAAGCCGCGGATACGATACGCGCACGCGCGTAGCGTTTCCATCGAGATAAGGCGGTACGTACGTAAACGTGCGCGCGTATCTCGCGGCTACCGTCGCGCCGAGTCGTGCGACAGACGGACGGACGGACGGACTGGTGAACAGACTGGCAGACAGACAGACAGACAGACATATTACGAGTATTCTTCAAGAGCGGTATACGTTAACGTAAAAAATAAATAAGCGATTATGCTGGTGCGCCGATAATAATAGAGCGCTCGATCGTCGGGTAAGCTCTGTGCGTACGTGACGTGCTCGAGACTTGCCAAGGGGAAGTAAAGGGACGTAGGTCGAGCTGGAAGAGGTCTACGTACGCAAGGGATGCGTACGAGTAGGGAGTAAAACGCGTGTGAGAGAGAGAGATAGAGAGAAAGAGATGGAAAAAGACAGACGACAGTCGCACGATAGTCACGGCACAGAACAGACTCGAGCTTCTCGAGCTTACGACGTAGCAGTCGCGCACCTCGGGCTCGAGGACAAGCACCGACTTGTCTAAGAGACGCGGACACTCGAGGGACGCTCGAAAGCTCGCGGACACCGAAGAGGTCGCGAGGGGAGTCGAGAGCGCGCGGTGGCGCTCGCGAGTGCTCTACGCTCGAAGCGGCAAGCCGCCGGCGATTATCGCGAGGGTTAGTCGCGTGGATGGGTTTGGCGTAGGGTAGCTGGCTCGGGATTGGAAGCGTGGGATCGTCGTGTCCCCTTTTTCCGGTGTCCGTGGATGCAACGGTTCGTTGAACGTCGCTCTTGGATTCGGGGATTTCGTTAACGCGTTCGTCGCCGCGTCACTCGTCCCTGGCTGACGCCTGACGCTCTTCCTGCTCCAAGTTAACCCATTACGCGTCGCCATTGAAAAATGCAAAGAAGAATTAAATCGACTTTGACTTTCAAATTTGGAAGCGTGTCCCAAAAATGGCGGACATTGGCGGATTTTCGGCTAGATTTTTAGAAGGAATTCGATGGAATGTGCACCGAAAGATAAATATTAAGTTGTTGGAAAAGTCATTTCGTTCCTTTTTTAAGTGGTTCTTATGAAAACATTTTGAGAAAAAACGAAATGACTTTCCGAACATCCTAATATAACAACGTCAACTCGTTCCGTTGACGTTCTGGCGGTTCGACAGTGGATTCGGGCCCCGCGAGAAACTCGACCGAATCACGCTGAGCACGACGAACGCGTTAAGAGGGCTGGATTAAATGGGTGACAGGGAAAAGCGGAATCTCATCGCGACACCGAGTTAGTCGTCGAGAGCGATCGTCCTCGAGCCCAATATTATCGTTTCCTTTTGCGTGGGTTTTTCGCGGCAGCGCGATCGTTCCTCACGATCGTTCGCGCCTCGACTTAAATCTAAGTACGTTATTATGTGATAACATGCTTGCTTGCTTGCTCGCTCGCTAGCTAGCTCATACTCCTCACTTCCATCGTATACGCGTTAAAAAAAAAAGTAGGCAATTAATTGTTCGGTTAATTATTGAATAAATCTTACTGACGAGTGGGTCGGCAGTTTCCATTGAGTTGGGACGAACGCTCGATCTCGCGGCGACGCGCGTCTCGGTTCGATCAACCCGATGAAAAGTGCTCGACTGATGCTTCTCCTTCTCTGGTAGCTCCGTTACGCGCTCAAGCGGACGCTTCCTTACGGTGCGACCGGCGAGTGTAAGCGTCTCGCGGTTGCTCTCGAAAGGAAGGGTTGCTCGGTCGTTCTCGCTGTAGGAGTCGAGAACGAGCGGAAAGGAGAACAGCGACAGATCGAAAGAGAGAAAGGAGACAGATCAAAGAGGAGAAAAAGAAATCCACATCGACTCCGGTAAATACCGTGCGGTATCTCCTCGGTCGATGATCCAGGAAGCGGAGCGGTGCTCTCGCCATTGTTTCCTCCTCGTCGTCCACCTCTACGTACGTTTTACGCGTGGTCGATAAGACGGAGGGCGCGCGCGCGCGCGCGCGTCTCTTCGTTATCCACTATCTTCTACGAAATTGACTCTGATCTCGAGGCGTGTAACAAGCCGTGCACCGGCTTCGTATTCGAGAGAATCCTTGGAGTAGTCGTAATGGACGACGCGATTCGAATCAGCGATTTTTTAGGATTTTTAGTGAGCGAAAGGCGAAACCCGCGAAACTTCGCCCTCTTGTAACATCGAATCACCGATCGCTCGAGTTTCCTGTTCCACGCAATGAAGCTCGGTTTAACCCTTTCGCCAATACGGGTGACTACAGTCACCGGTGGCAAGATTCTACTCTCGCACGAAAAGCTCTTATAGTCACCACTCACGAGATGCTATACACGCAAAGACGGAGCCAAAAATTGGACCACGAGTGCATCCGCCTTTCGAAAAGTTTCGTGCAAAATATTCTTACTAAAACGTTATCGCTCGATTTTAGTTACTATTTTTATTTATTTATCTATCTATTTTTTTGAGACAATACTTGAGACGAAAGGTTTGGCTTGCGGTGCTGAAGACTGGCACGGCGCTCCGTTCTACGAAAAGGCAGCGAAAGGGTTATAGGTGTCGTTCTCCATTCTGTGTATCGTTCGTTGTCTCTATGGATGCGGACTGGCGCGCACGCGTTCACTTGGTCGTGCGACGAGGGAAAAAGCACGCGCAGAGGGCGTTCGCGAGAAAGAGAGAAGAAAGATATTTCGAAAGAGAAAAGGGAAGAACGAAAACAGAGAAAAAAGGGCAATGGAGAGTCGAAGATATATTTTCACGGTAATTAGAAGGAACGATCGAAGCGTTTCGTCGAGTTAGCTTTTCTATCGCGCTTGGCGAAAATAGCGAAGAAAGACGAGAGGGAAAAAAAGAGAAGATCCTTCTCTTCGTCGTCGTTGGTCTCGTAAATCACGGGGCGCGACGCGTTGCGCGATCGAAACTCTTAGTCGCCTTGCGCGAAACTTGGCTGACTTATGCGCGGTTTCCTGACGTTGCTGCGGCACGCGGGCCTAGGCTGCGCTTCCTAAAACCCTGAACGCGACGGACAGGTTATCATTGTCACGACCGAAGACGATCGAGCTCGCGATTCCCTGCGAATCTTCCCTCATTTCGGCCATCTTCTCGTCGGTATTTCTCTCGTTTCTCGCGCTAGACAAACGTCAAACGGTGGAACGATCCAAACTTCTCTAACTGCAAGGTAAACCCACGAGGAACCGATCCCGGTCGACTTCTCTTCTCCTTCTTACGTGTTTGTCTTGGCGCACGCATTCTAATCTTCAAGTTTCTCGATTAATTCGATACCTCCGGCTAACTCCCCCCTCCCTCCTCCACCTCGGGACTCTTCGTGGTTGTCGTTCGTTGCCAAAATCAATGTCTATTCGAACCTCAATCTCTACCTTACCCCTTTCTACCAATCAACTCTAAACGACGCTCTCTTTCCCCTCCCCTCCCCGACACATCTGGTACGTCGCGAGTTTCGCATCGTCGAACCCCGGCGCTCGACGAATTTGGAAATTGCACCGATCCATCGGAACGTTAAAACCGAGTTACGAGCTCTCGTTGCTCCACGGAAGGGATAAACTGGCTAGCCGGCTGACTGGTGGCCGCCCTTCCTATCGATCTTCCAAACTTACCGTCGAACTCTCTTAGCGCGCGTCCCGCCACCGAGGAAGAAACTACGCTGCGGAAATTTACGAGCGGCCAACGCGCTACTACGTCGAGAAAAGATTTTACCCCCTGCTTCTTACGGCGCTTTGCTCGCTCTCCTACCACTTTTTTTCTACGTCCTTTCCCACAGCGGCGAATCTCTACCGAGAATCAGGAGACGCCTCTAACGTCGGAGACCCTGATTAAACGCGGATCCGCGCCGTACGGTGCGGATTGATAAGCTCGCGCGTCGCCATGTAAATTAACCCAACGGGGAGAAAAGCGTGGTCGCCGCCAGCTCGGCCACCACCAACCAACCACGTGGTTGAGGTTAAGTCGTGGAAAGGCCAAAGGAGAGACGGAGATAGAGCGAGAAAGACGGCGAGGTTACGTGGCCCGTCCGTGATACGCAGGGGAGAACGACCATCCCCCGGTACGATCCAAAGCTATTCGCCCTTCCACCTCCCCCCTCCCTCCTACTCGCTCGACCCCTCCGACCTCCCCGCCGCTAGAAGCTTGGCTTAGCCCCGAGACGCCACAGGAGGCAATTAACCTTCCACCAACCCCTTTGCTCCCGTACGTCGCCCGAACCCCTCTCCCTAAAGCCCTCGCTCTCTCCCGCTGTTCCCCTTGTCCTCGCGCAATCCCTCGAACACTCTCTCTCTCTCTCTCTCTCTCTCGGTTCGCCCTAACCTACAGTACCCGCTCGCCACCCTCTCATAGCGGGATCCCGTTCCTCTCGTTGCTCCCGTTGATATCCTACTCCGAGCATCTGCATAATCACACTCGATTCCCAATGCTAATTAGAGTCCGCGGCGATGGCCTCGCCTCCTACGTAGGAAATACACGTCGACCTCCGTCACCTTCCCAGCCGCGCACCACCCCGCTTCGCCTAGGTTCGTCTTAGCCGCGGCCTGGCCTAACCTAACCCTCTCTACTAGCTCGGCCTAGCCGCTCCTTGCTGTCGTAATACGCTGGCGCGCTGGCCTTACGAGATATTCGACGTCGAAGGCGTCGATCGGAGCCGTCGATGCCGCTAATAATTGCAATTTCGATCATCTTCTCCTTCTACTTTTCGCACCTTCTACGCGTAGCTGTTGCATCCCCTCGGTTTCGCGCGAGAAGATCGAGATTTCATCGTGGGCGATCGAGGGTCGGGATCGAGTTGTTTCACGCTTCGACGATAAACCTCGCGCCGCGCTTCCATCGTTCGCTTCGTCGAACGGCCATCGTTCGAGCGGTTTTTTGCCCTCGGCGATAGACGCCGCGAAAGAACGAAAGGAAGAAAGAAAGAGTGAGATAGCAGAGACAAGAAAGATAGGATCGAAAGCACGCGACGAAAGAAAGCGAGAAACGCGAAAGGCACGAAGAACGGGGCGGAACGGCGCCGGTTCAACGAACGAATTCCATCGTCTCGCGATCGCTGCTTCCTCGAAGGCGATCGCGAAATGCCCGAGAGAAACGTCCGTTCCGGGCCGTTCGACGCGCCGCCATTCTCGATCTCGAGACGACTTCGTGCTTCACTCCACTCGACAGGGATAAAACTGAAGAGGAACGAGAGAAAAAAAAGAAAAAAAGAAAAGAAAAAAATGTCGATCGTAGTGGTGGTTCGCTCGTCGTTACGAGAGTCGAGAATCGCGTCGCTGGCGTCGCTCGAAGACGTCCTCCAATTCTCCTAGCGTTTCTTCTCTCACGAAACGACGTGGAGGGGAACTGGGACGACTTGGAGCTCCTTCTTATCCAATTTTCTTTCTCCTTCTTCCTCCTTTCCCGCTGGCCGCGTCCCTCCGTCGCGAATCACCCCTTGCCACGGCGATTTAAAAACGACGACCGGAGTAGCCGGCGGCGTCGTACAACTTACAGAGGCTGTCGGTCCTGCCGGTGACGCCGGAATGCATCCCGGGCACGGAGACCGAGACCGACAGGGCGTCCTGGTGCTTGAGCATTTGCCGACGCCGTTGCCAGACGAAGGTCCACGCGGCGATTATCGCGATCTGGGCGACGAGGAAGACCGTGCCGGCGACGATCGCCTCGCCTAAGTTTATGCAGAGGCCAAGGGCCGAGGCAACGTCCTCGCTCTCGATGTAGACCGTGTCTCTCGTCGCGGAGGCGCTAGCGTTCGCCGTCTTTCCGCCGTCGCGCTCGAACCCGAACTTGTCCGTGATTTGGATGGATTGAACCAGTAGGAGATCCTCGCGGCTGTGCGCCTCGGTTCCCGTTGATCGACGGCGCCTGCGTCTGCCGTAGGAGATCACCGAGCGCAGCTCGCCGGTGCTCTCTTCTTGGTCGCACTGCACCGGTTCGCACGTCGGCATGCACGGTGTTACCAGGGCGCGGAACTGCACCACCTCCGAGCTCGGGAACTTGAACGCGTCGAAGTGCGACAGCAGCACCTGCGAAGAAGACGGGTAAAGTTGTTTTAGTGCCCGACAAATTTGTCGAAAAAAAGAAAAATTGCCGCTTGAGTGCCGGCTATGTGACAATGCGGGTTTGTAAGTCTGTCGCTTGAACACCGGCATTTTTATTTCGATTTTGCTTCTATTTTTCGTTACTGTTAAATTGTACGTAACAAATATGCAATTGAAATACACTATTCTATGGAAATGAATAAACTTTCTTCAGCCGTTCATTGTTCAGAAACAGTGAATGAGGCCGACATTTGGGCTTTGAGTGGCCGATACGTTGCCGGCGCTCAGGCTTTAACACGTTAACTGCCATGTTACCCATATTTGGGTGATACATAACTGTTCCCAAAAATTAACGTAATCCATATTTTGGCTACGGTCTTACTTTCTTACGTAAAATGTATCACATCGGCTGACGTGTTCCTGATCTAAAAATAAAGCCTACACGTTCCTTCGATATCTCAGCTATCTCTTGCATCTTCACTTTACAATTTGCCAAAACAATTTTGTGGACTTTTTTGATTTTTTCTGATGTAACCACCTGTTTTGAGCGACCAGAGCGTGCCGCTTCATCGGTGTTCGTACGACCACGTTTAAATTCAGCAAACCAGTGAATAATGGTCGATTTTTTTGCTGCAGGGTTGCTGCAAAAAGCAATGTTTTATCGACTCACGAAATTCTTCTTTTTCCATCGTTACCATTGTAACTTTTGAACCAAACGTCAAATGGTCATGAAATTTTTACAGCTATCTTTTGAAGGTTAGTACTTTCTAAAATGACATTAATTTTTTATTTGTGGCGCCATCTGTCTCAGACCGGACACTTATCAGCCGATGTGTCATATATCTAATGAAAAATTTAATGACTCATATGCCGCCGGCGCTCAATGTGTGAAGCGTTTCCTTAAGTATCTAAGGGGAAAAAAAGGGGAAAAGCACACGGTTGGGCAGGACCGAGCGGGGAGAAACAGTCAAGACGTTGTGAGGGAAAGACGTAGCACAGAAATGTGCTTAACGAAGTTGTATTCTTTGTCTATATTTTAAATAAACTCATCGTATAATTATTACGAATTATCTAACTCGACACCTAACTTTTGGAGGAAAGATTCTATCCTTATTTCTAAATCAAATTACTAATAACTATATAATCTCCTATAATCGCTCTTCGTTGTGTCTCGTTATTTTTGATTTGATCTATTTTTTACGAAGAAAAGGTTTTTTCTAAGTTTTTATCACGTTCACGCGTGCATCACCGGTGGGCCACACTTGTATTTCATTTCGGGTTGAACAGTGTAATCTGACAAAATGAAAAATGCATCGATTTTTTCCCTAGCGTATTGTTACGACTAATAATTAACAAAACAAACGTAGGTCGAAATTCCGAAAGCGCGTTACCCAATGTATCGAGTCGGAACCCTAAATGTACTGACGTCACCTCGAAGCTTCCGCGTAGTTCTTTACGATCGTGCTTTATTTTAATCGAAGGAAGGAAGGAGCGTCGATTTCTTCCGAGGATTCGACCGTCTTCGTTAAGGCGGGGCAAATGGAAAGCTCGACGATTACATTCACGGTAATTATCGCGACCTTCTACTCCGGGTGATATATCGGCGGACCGCTCGTAAAGATCCGCATGTACGGCGTCGCTATTCGCCAGTCGCATTGCGCGAGCCAAATGGAAAAGCTCCGCGGAGCCGTTTAACAGGCTATTTTTAAGCACTCGAGGCGACTTAGGCATAAATCACGCGTTACGCTACGCGATTCTATGCTCGTTCATCAAGCCGTTCGTTTGTGCGACGGCGAACGAAACGAAATTGCGCCTTCGTGATAACGAACCGCGTGTTTTATGCTTTTTAACGCGATGTCCCATTGGCAATGCCATACGCGGAATT
>JAITYT010000071.1:148464-163817 GCA_025433975.1 Liostenogaster flavolineata | reverse complement strand
TCTCTCTCTCTCTCTCTCTCTCGCTTAAGCCCCTCGGAACGTCGCGAAATATTACCAACGATGCTTATCGTCGATGTTCGACATGGCTTCGTACAGGTACGCCGCGATATTGCTACTCGACTCGGTGTATCGTTCTGAAACCGCTTGTAACTACGCGAGGCCATAAACGCGCCAGTCGAATCGTTAGCCGTGCGCGAGACGAGGACCTACGGGAACTAGGAGACTACGGAGATAAAGGCTAAGGTGAAATACGCATTCGATAAACGTCGCGCCGCGGTACGCCGAAAACAGTCGACGTCGCTACGCGCGTTCTACCCATTCCCGGATTATTATTAACACTCCGAGTACGGACCTGGGTCCCAAAGGACCCAGACTTTTAACCCCTTGACGTACAAATAAAACGGAATTTGATGCGACCAAAGAGTTTATTTTATTTTGACATTTGGATTTTTATATAAAATTTAATCGGATCGATACATAATGTTAATAAAGAACAATTAAATAACATTAAAATTAAGAATTTAATAGTTCTGTAAATTATGAAATATTTCGAAACATTTTGGAATACGTTTCACTTCTTATATAGTTTTTTATGCACACACGGCATTTCTTCGTAGGACATCCTTTCTTATTTGTCGCGAGTATATGTTCAGGAAAAAGTGGCCAATGTTTGGCCTGTAGCCGAGTCGGGAATTTATTTTGCGACCGTCTGCCACGTGACGGATAGTTAGGAAGAGATAAATTAACATTTATAGCATATATTCCGCGATATTCAATGGAAAATTTACCATCGGTTGTTTTGTTGAATTAGGTAACGTAGAATATAAAACATGAGCATCGCGGATAGCTATATCAAACATATATGCAAGGTATCCGCGGAAAACAGCTCTTGACGAGTCAGACTCGTCAAAGTCTACCGTGGCACATGAAATGAATGACGACCCTAATTCGTCATTGTATGTCAAGAGATTAATGACGATTTCTGGTAACAATATTTGCTACCTAGGATAGAAATGAATGAATATTGCATAAGGATAGTAATTTATACAAAAATAGCGTAAAAATGGTCTATATTCCAAGAATGAAATACTTAATTTTACATTGAAATAAAAATGAAATATTTGTTTGAAGGTTAATATTTGAATAAAACAAGAAATACAAAAGAAATAAAATTCATTCAGTTAGTTTAGTTAATCCTAATTTAGCTTGATTCGCATGAGCTGGAAATGCAATTAATACACATTATTCGAGTGTCTTTCATGGCGTAGTCCTATAACTTCAATTAAGATAAACCTTTGTTGTAGATTTTTAACTCTAAAAACGATTCAGTTTTAATTACCGCGAACAAAATTCAGAGACTTATTTTCGTAAATGTAATCACTATGGATCGTTTGTTTGATATGTTCGGATCGTTGATTGCAGCAACCTACTAGTTTCGTTGCTAATAAATTCAAACAAATCGTTCCCAAGAAATAATTTGTATAAAAACTTGTTATAAAAACAGAAAACTTGCTAATATGTCTGTGACTTATTGTTACTTAAACAGAACGCAAGCGATACTGGCGTTTGTTTGATGGTTTTGCGCACGATACCAACGTGGTGTCACCGGCATTTGCCCGATAGTTTTGCGCGCGACGCCAACGCGGTGTCACCAGCATCTGCTCTATAGTTTTCGCGGGACACCAACGTGGTGTCACCGACATAGTGTTAAGGATCGCACGAAAAACATTAATTTATGTCCCGCTCTTTTGTAACGGTTCTGCTGCTTCTCTTCTCTCTCTCTCTCTCTCTCTCTCTCTCGCCTCTGCACGAGTACGAAAACCGTCGGATAATCTCCCGACGGACTCGGATAAGCAGCGATATTAACGATCCTCCGGCAAAAACCGAGAGCCTTCTCGTACGATCGGCGTCGCCTCCGTCCCCGCGCTCCTTCATATCTGGAACGTTATTTATGTCGGGCTAGCCGCGATCTCGAAATTAACCGATCGGCTTTCCTTAGCCTCTCCGAAGAAGATTTCCTCGATGGAACGTCGGGATGTTTGCTACGTGCTTCGGCGCCCGGATATCGAAGCGTCTCGCGCAAAAAATAAGTACCGTCGTCGAATATTAGATCGACTTACCGTCCTGAAATTCGAAAGAAGTATCACGGTCTCGCGGAGCACCGCGATCGTAAATTGCGACTCCCCGTGGAAAATTTGATCGTGCTGCTCCGAGAATTAACCAAGACCGCGATATTAATCCTTTGCCTTACGAGCTTTCCTGGACGTTTCCTACCAGCTACTCAGCGCCATTTTGTCGCAAAAACTTGCACTTACGAACCCTCATATTATGTAGTATAATTTTTGGACCAACTAAGATATTATCAATGATATTTGGTTTGTATGAATTTGTAGACATCGAAGAACATTTGCAAAGAAATCAATATTTCGTTTCTTATAGATCGTTTGCCATTGTTCTAATAAAAAAGTGGATAAATAATTGAATTGGAAATTTCTGATCGTTATGACGAACTCATAAAATGATATTTACCAAAAGAATATCGCTTCTCCGATTTTCTCAATTATAGGAGTAGAGTATCTGTAACTGTCGTGAGTTTATTGCTTAGGTTCTCCTCCGACGTAAAACAATTGTACCGTATTTTGGTTTGATTTGTTGTGCCATTTCAATAGAAAATTACGATGTCCCTTCAGAGAGGACAACAAAGGGAGTAGAAAGGGTTAAGAATTATGCACATTTAATAATGCAGTTAAAAACGCAACCACCGGCGCGTTTCGACGTGAGAACGTCCAACCGTAGCCTCTATCTCCCTTTGCTGATCACTATTGACCCACGATCCGTAGCACGACTCTAGCTTGACGTCGCGTGGCAAAGGGTCACCCCAAAACTTTTCTTGCTATCGTCGTCCAAATGAATATCCGTAGGGCGAAAGCACGAATACGATTATTCTCTGTACCTTCTGCGAGAATCTCCTGAAAGTCGCGAGGATGAAAAAGCGGTTTTATCGGTTTTATCGAGCTACGTAAGTCGAGGAGCATCGCCGGATGGAGCGAGAAATGGAAAGGATAAATTCCGTGGCGCGAAAAGTGTACGCGCCGTTCAGAGGGTGTGGTTGCTACTGGGTAAGCGGTCACGACGCAGATGGTGCTGCTGGTGATGGTGATGGTGATAGTGGTGATGCTGATTCTGATACTGATCGTCTTGGTGAAATGCTGTTGGTATTGGTGTTGGTCTTGTCGATGTTAGTGTTGGTGTTGCTGGTTGGTGTCGATGTTTGTGGTGTTAGTGGTTGGTATTGGTCTTAGTGTTGGTGATAGTGGTAGTGGTGGTGATGAGAGAGGTAAGGGGCGAAGACGGGCTACGTTCGCGGGTATTTCGGTAGACGCTGGCAGGACTCGCGCCTCCGTGTACCTCTACGTGCTATTACTCGGAGATATACGTCGTCTACGCAATCCCGTGATGCATTACGCGTTCAGCCACCACTGTGAGGCGAAACGCCCTCTCTCCCCGAGCCGGGGAGCACCCTCTTGGCGGCACCGTGCGCGGTTCCCTCCAACCTACCCTCTCGCTTCGAGCTTTACCACTAGGCACCCCTCTCGTCTCCCTCTATCTCTTTCCCTCTCTCTCTCTCTCTCTCTCTCTTGCCTCTCGCCTCTCGACAAATGGCCACAATTACGTACATGCGCCGATACATATCCCACACTGCCAGTCGCGGCTCCTGTATTTCCCTCTCGAGCGAACAAAGTGCAACCACCACCTGTCGTCCGTTTACCGGCGTCTCCCCTTAGCCCCTCTGCGCTTGTCTTCGATGCTCTCGATGCTCCGTATTACGTACTCTCTCTTTGCACGAGTACTTCGATACGTACGCGCACCCTCGTTATTACGTCTCTTTCTCTACCCCCTCCCTCCCCCTCCGGGAGCCTCGAAGGACCTCGTCGAAGGGAGCAACGAGGCAATCGACGAGGGTTGCAAAACTCGCTCCACGACGTGTCGTCATCCAACGGGACGTCGTTTAAATCCTGAGCTTTTTCGAGCTGCCTTCGTGTACGCGTTTATTCTCGATGCGCTCGCGGTCGGTACTGAAAAGCGTCGTGCAATGGCGTCGGTCGGTATTAACCCTTTCGTCAGGAGTGCCGACTATAGTTGGTCAAAAAGAATTTACCATTTCGAATGAAATTACTAAGAATTGTAATTTGACATGTAACTAAAATGTATTTTTACTTATAACAATAGCAAAATTAGCAAATATATTAATAACTGAATATTCATAATATATACTCGTTTTCTGCACAGTTTGCGGGTGGTGCCCCGTTTAGTGGCGTCACAAAAGGTTAAATACGACGTTCCTTTTGGAATAGTCTTCCCTCGACATACGCTCACGCTGATTCCAAAATTCTCGGGTTTTATTTATTTTCCGTGCAATCTTGTACGCTCCGACGCCTAATCGAATTCTCGTATGTTGCCAAGACGCGTCAGTTCTAGAACGATCCTTGTGATTTAACGCCTTGATCGTCACGTCGCTGAAATCTGGGTGACGGCCAAGTTTCGGCAAAAAAACGTAATTGGATATAAGCTTTTCTTCGTGCGGTTAACCCTCTATCGCATACGGGCTCAAATTTCGTTTCGCCAATCGATGATAGGTTGTTAACCTTTTCGCTACTACGGGTGATTATAGTCACTCGCCACAAGACGCCACTTACACACAACGGGTGACTATTGCCACCGGTCACAAAATTATTGCTTTAAACTAGATTTGCAATTTCGGTCTTATTTCGTTCGAAAAATATGGCTTTGTTTTCATTCCGTTTTTTCATTTACGTGTGCAACGATGATAGATACCGTTATATTTCATTTTTTTTCACAATATTAACACACGGTTACGAAGTATCTCGTATACGGCAAATCGAATTTCGCGAACGGTTTACGAGATATTTCGCTTCATGTAATTTCAATAAACAGAGAAACAAGTTTCGCGAAATTAAGGAAGGCAGTCATTCGGAAATTTTACTTTTTCGGTTATTATTAGATCATGGTTAATTAAACGCGTTCTCGTGAATTTCGATCTTTCCAACCCAATGTTTAATTATCCATTGCTAAGGAATACAATTTTAACCCTTTCGCTTCTACGACTGACTGTAATCACACGCCACAAAACGCCACCTACGCACGAGTGTACCTACACCAACTGCTACGGGTGACTGTAGTCACCGGCCACAAAATTTTTGATCGAAAATATATTAAATTTCGATCATACTTCTTTCGAAAACAAAAGGCCTTTCTTCACATTCCGTGTTTTCATTTATGCGTGCAATATTGCTAAATTCCTTACTCGAGAGACGTTTTACTTCAAACCATTTCCGCGGCGAGGCCCACCGTAATGAAAGGGTTAAAAAACAAAAAAAAACTGTCCAAACCACGAGGGAAATCGCTTTCAATCCAATCTCAATTACAACGTAAAAGGAAGTATTACACACCGATCGCGAACGTACGCTCGATCCTTGGTCGATCTCGTCCCCGAAATCCTGGAAAATCGTTGGAAACTCGACGGTGAACTCGGATCGGCACGTTCGACCAGCGAGTTATTCTTAACGCGACGAACTTACGTGCGGTGGATCGTTATCCGACGCGTCTCGAGCAACACATCGGACCACCCACGCGACAGCGTGCACGTCGAACCGTTTCCCGTTCTTTTCGTACGATCTCTCGACCTTTCGTCGCGCCTGTGCTCCCTCCGACCGTCGCCATTTTTCATTCCACCGGCGTATCTCCTCTTCCGGCTCGCTCGTGATCTCAAGGCGAGAGAAAGGCGCTCCTCGGTGATTCGTTATCGCGGAGGCGCGCTCGACGACGAGACGAGCGCGCGCTCGCCCGATGATCAACGCCCGTGGACCGAATCTCTAATCGCGGGCCACACTGACGATTCTAATTAATAAATATCGCCGTGGCTAATGAATCGTATCTATTGAAAGCGCGCGCTGCCGCTCGCCGCGTAGTGGCGGTGGTGGTAGTGCGCGCTCCCATAGGCTGGATTCACGGTCCATAGGCTAAGGCAACGGTAACGCTGCCCTGATTGCGAATTAATTACTTATATCGTGGCATTTGCATATGCAAATCGGATCGGCTCGAACCGCTCGAATTAAAGCGGAAGGGCGAGCGAGGGAAGCGCTCCAACGGAGGCGGTTAACGCCGCGACGCGAGTCGAACGCGCTGAGGGGGAAAAGAAGAAGGCGAAGGACGGCGGTGAGAGGGCCGATCTTGTCCCGTGCTTATCGAGGCGTTCGTTTCTATCGAACGTTCTTGTAACGGCGCGTGTTAACGACGCTCGATCGCTCTATGATCGCCGTAATATACGCAACGATTACAAATTAACACGTCCGATTGAGTTTCTTGGAGGGCTCAAATCCGATAGTCGGAGCGTAAGAGCCAGGAGGGTAAACGCCAGGAGGCGAGAAAAAAAAATGTAAAAAGATTAAGACATTTAGACTTTAACCCTCTTAGTGCGGCTGACCGATATATCAGCTTTTGCATCTCGGCTGCTAGTTAGACCATTATTAAAACTGCTATCACTTGTCACGTTTATATTTTATGGTGTATCTTTTTTGTCCAATTAAAAGTGTGAACTTTATTTAACTTGTTTTTATTATTTATATCGTCGATTTTAAATACATTCTATAACGCAGAATTCATACTAGTATTTTGCTAATTTTCTTTTGTTTACTTGTAATTTTCTCCAAGTGTCTTTCTAGGTGTCTCTAGATTGTAAAAATAGTAGTTTCATTGCAAAATGTTTAAAACATATATTATTATCGTGTGTGAAGTACAGAATATTATTGGTAAAAAGATATTGTTCAACTTTATGACACTGAAATAATAACTTTTATGTTTCAGTTAATGTATAAAAAAATGTATCATTATTAACTAGTTCAACCTCATTATTTAAAATATGCATATGGATATATAAAACGGTAGCTTCAAAATGTTTTTTTTTTCCCCCTAAATTGCTACATTTTATTAAATTACCCTCCGCATTTCTCGCTACGGTTAAGACTTGAAGACATCTTTAAATTCTTCGTCAATCGTGGTTCTTCGGTTAAGATAAAATTATCACGAGTTATTCCGACCACCGCGAGGATACTTTTTTTTTTAAGGGGTCTCCGAAAATTAGATCTCAAGGACTGTATTTTCAAAATTTTTAAATGAAAATTCTATAAAATATTGTTCAAATGTTGCTCTTGTCTGTGTTTAAGAGTTCGAATAAAATCAAATAATGTAATCCCTTAACTTGACCAACAAGAACGTCACCCATATGTGGATGGCGTGGCCCATACGGGAACATCCGTCATCCAAAGATAGGAATTTCGCCCTTCCGACGACTTCGTGACTTCCGTGACTTCGACGAAAAAACATGGACGATCACGACGATGAGGAGCGTTCGGTTGCTTCGAATCGTATCGACGGAATCGATAAAAGCGTCAGGGATGCCAGTAATTCTTCCTGGAACGTAACATTTCGTGCTGTCAACGCTGCGAGTCGCTCGAACGGAGCAGTTCAAAGTTGAACTCGTTTCTCGCGCGCTCTCCATTGAAACATCGTTCCATTATCTCGTACGTAACTGCGTTATTATTGTTATTATCGCAATTATCGCGAGACTGCCTTCGGGTGGAAAGCGGTCTCGTGAAAGTCACGCTGCTCGCGTCAGAGACGAGGACGAAACGTCTCTCGCCGTAGCTTCGTACGGTAGGTACAAAGTGCTCGGGAGCAACGATAAAGCCGCGTCTCTCTGTTATCGCTATCTTGCCGGTAATTCCCTTGGAGTTGAGCCGAGCCGAGGCGTCGGGTGCCGTTGCGCTCGATCTTAGGTAAAACTGAGCGAAGGGTCGCCCGTATTTTTTATTCTCGCGCGATTCGCTGGAACGTGCGTCGATTATACGAGCGCATCGAAGCGTGTCTGAAATATTTTTTGCAGTGCGCCGAGGTAGTTTTTAGGCGAAATTGTCTCGCTCAATGGGAGGATAACGATCGATTCATTTTGTTTTATTTTATTTTATTTTATTTTGTTTTGTTTTATTTGCCGGTGGTATTCTTTACGCCAGTAAACGAGCGATGCACGAATCCGATACTCTTTCTTTTGTCGCGGTTATTCGCGCAATTTTTCGAGGCCGAAGCTTCTCCAGTCGAGTTAAATTATTTTAAAATGTCATTGCGTACGATTCCGTGAGAAAAGTTCTACTTTTTTTTTTCGTTTCGATCGTTGGATGACAATCGCATCGTCTGCTAAATTGATCGAAAGCTTTGAAAGGGATCGTTGGCGTTCTATTAATTCTTCAATTCTCTGAAAAATGTAATTTGGTTCTTGCTGGATAAACATGTAGCATAGTGCTTGTACTTTCAGATTATGTCGCGCACCGAACAAACGCGAGTTCAAATAAACGTCGTGTAGATCGACACTTCTGTATTTGCGTTCGTAATTAACTGGTAGAAAAACATCGCGTTTCGACGCTGTAGTTCCTGTTACGCGTTCGCTGACGAATCGGTCAATCCCAGTGGCGCCGTAAAACTCATCGATATGTTCGGCAAACACGCTCATTGAATAGCAAAATATTTACAGATTTAAAAGCACGATTAACATCCTACGAATAGTTTCAAACGGCAGATTCACCCACGTTCGCGTAAATGTAATTCGTTGCGCGCCGCGAGTAAGCGGAAATTTCCCTTCGACGTATGACGCGCGCATCGAACTTTTACTCGGCAACGCTTTAACTTTTAGATGACCTTGCGGTTGCGTCTCTACCGCCATCACGGCGCAACCTACCAAATCTGTTATTCTCGACGGTGTTTCTACGCCCTGTATTGTTACACTTAGGGATGAAGGTCGACAGAAATTAACGTCCCTCTTTGTTACTTCAATCGCAATTACTAAGTGAAAATCAGCGATAACGCCCTTTATTGTTATTATTATTATTATTATTAACCCTTTGCACTCGAGAGGCGCCATAACATTTTAGATGGCAACTCGAGAAAAAAAATTTTTGTTGGCAATGGAAATCGGCTAATTAATTCCTATATTCTCCGTAAATTAATAAAAAAAGAAGAAGAACGTCTGTCGTTTTTGAAGTAAAAGAAATCAATTTATTTTAGACAGATTAGTTAATATTTACCGGGTATTATAATTTTTATCGACACTAACCACCTTTTCGTATATATACCAAGCACGTAAGCAGAAATACAATGGCCGATAAAGTCAGTGTTCAATTTGAGATGACGAGACGGACGTCGAGTTCTAATAATCATCAAAGCTTCAAATAATCATCACAGAAAAATCTGTCAAAAATGTATTAAAAAGAGGTTGCGAGGTTTGTTTCTATCGAGAAAAAACCAAAGGTGTCCAGGTAAACCAAGAATGCATCTTGGCGAATTTCATAAATTATGACGCGAAAGAAAAATACAGAGCCTGACGTTATAAAATTCTCTTTGTAAAGTTATAAACATAGATAACATGTTAAAATACGACATTTTTGTAAATTAATATCTATACAAAGCCATTTTACGTGCACATCTACTCGTCGCACACGTAAATGTAAGATCGTCCAACCGAAAAAGTCGAGGGCAAAGGGTTAACGTTATTCTCGAGGTAGAACGAAGCAAGGGAAGACGTTATCGCGTCGAGGCGCGTACATTTACGAGACGTTAATTCATCGGTGATTATAACTTGCGATGTACTTGTCACACCGAGCGACATATATCAGAGGCGTGCATCATCGCGATAAGACAACGTACAACGCAAGGCGCGCACAATCAGCCTTCAACGGCGATGTCCTGTCTTCGAGGCCGAGCCCCAACCACCGGCTGATCGATCTTAAGACGAAATGCAGGAATCCGAACGCGATGGGCGCCTTTCCTCTATTATGACGTTATTAACGTCAGAAATATCTTCCTCGACGTCGTACGATCGGAAGGCGCGATTTACGTAATTACAATACGAAAATGAGATTACGAAGGAAGTCGTTCATCCGCGACAGCGACGAGTTTCCTCTGGACTTTTAAGTCGCTCCAATGGCGATGCGACTCGATAAGCAGGTTTCGCCGTAACGTCGAATGATAAGGAAGACCATGGACGGCCGATCGAACGCGATGTACATATTTATGAAATTTATTCAACGATAACGACGACGATGGCGCGTTAACGGAATCGATACAGCGTAAATCTTCGAGATCGGCTCCCTTCTTACGTTTCTGGTTCGTCGCTAGCTTCCTCTCTTCCTCCCTCTTTCCCGCCCTGTCTTCCTCTTCACCGGCAGGACGACGATTTTGTTGCTCGTTTGAAAACGAGCTAGTGGCTTCCACGCGCACGATAGCGAGACAGAGAAAGGAGAATCGAGGGGTACAGGTTGCGGACAACGTAGGCGGGTTACGTGTAGCAGATTATGTAAATCGAAACGAGAAGAAAACGGAGCTTGCTATCGCGAGCGCGACGGCTGCTCGCGGCATTATGCGGAAGGCGGATGAGAACTTTATCGGGACCGAAGGTCCCGGAAGTCGACCGGAAGAGCGGCTGCGCGAACTGCCCAAATCGGATGGAATCGAATCGAGTCCAGGCATGGCCAATTGTTTTTGCCCTTGGACCGGATTGTAAAAAAGATGTTTTCACGGGCCGGACGAAATATTGAAGTTAAACAATGTCAAGCAAAACGTTTGTTGCTTTAAGTAAACAAAATTTTATTATGAAATTTGTTTATGAGTAATTGTGAGTAAATCGATACAACAAATTAACGTAATAATTAATGCTACGTGTTGAGGCTACGGTTTGTGTCGCGTATTATTTTTTTAATATCTGGTTTTATAACCGTAGTAGCTATTCTGAACACAGCCACTAAATGTAAATCATTCGATCTCGATCTTGTTGTACTTTTATTTAGATTCACTAAAGAAAAAGTTTGTTCAGAAATATAAGTTGAGCTAAAGATTACTAAATACGTCTTAGCAAGTTATTTTAAATTTCCATATTTCCATTATTCAATTGCTTATAAAAATAACATAAATTTTCTTGCTATTCTCTATATTTCTCATGCAATAATTCGTCACCTTGTAAATTAACTATTTCTAATTGTATACCAATAGGAACGTCATCAACTCGTACAAAAACTGGATTTTGTATAATATATAAATTGTTCGTGAGCGACACAAATTCATTACGTGGGCCGAATTCGGTCGCTCGTCTCGTTCCTTCCAATAGTGAATTATTATTCCACGAGACGTCGATCTTCGATGTCAGCCGCCAATTTTTCGTAGTACCTTGACTCTTTTAGTGCTAGACACAAGGCTAATGCCGTATAAGAAAGACACTGGACGCATAGACTGGCTCGACACACTTTAAACGCAGTTTTTCTTTAAATAGCTGTAGCTCCTTATCTTGTCGGAAACGATAAATATTTCTCGAGTCATTTTGAAGTAGAAATAATGACCATTCAAATTCAGTTACCAGATGTCATTTTCTGTTCGCACAAGTTCGTTTCATAACGAAAGTTAAATGGAATAGGATGTTTCTATAAGAGCGTTTCATAATTTTATACTGTATATTATAAAAATGGAATCGAAACTTATCATTTGCTATTAAAAACTTGTAACGAATGTACTTTATCGGAAGTAATTGATAGAGATTGGTCTCGATGATTGAAAACTGGTTATTTACCGCAACAAAGGATGGGATAGAGAGGCAGTTGAATTTTATCGCTGTCGTAATTTGACTTTTTTTTTACACAGACTATTCTTTTGTGAAAGATTCGATTATTATTTAAACGAGAAAGTTATAAGCAAAAAAAGTAGTAATTTCTTGTTTATATTTATTATCTCACTTAACGCATACGACATGTAAGTATACAAAAAGATGCCTGCAATCGTCAAGGGAGCAATGACAATAAAAACAAACGACAAACTTAACGTCTACAACGATAAACCAGCAAACTGAAGCTGGCAGAAAAAAGGTTTTTACAAAAGTTACTTCTCTCAATGAGGAATATCGTTTGGTAACAGATTTATTAATTGTTTAAACAATTAAAAGACAGTTATAAAAAAGTAATTAATAATTTTTCATCTATATTCGGTTATATCTGAAGAGGTGAAACTTATATTACCAATCGCATAATAAATAATTAGATAAATAGATCGTGTGCTCTTACTTGATGTACAGAAGAGATGATTGGTCTTCGGTAACAGCTCCTCGAAGTTGAATCCATACTTGTTCGGGAATTCCCTTGCATTTCACTTCACTTCGCGACGCGACACGATACGAAATACGCGACGAAATTACGAGTATTGTTACACCGATGTTCACGAGTCGACGATCAATTACGAACTGACACCGCGTAGAACCTAGATAAGCCACCTACGTCGACCGAAATAATTACAAGGAGGAATGTCGTATTGTTATTGTTGTCTAAACCGATCGTTATTCTAAGAACTATTTACGTCGTTCGTCATGCTACCGACAAAAAACACGATATTCGTAGCCTCGATCGATTTTCCCGTAATACTTATAAATGTTTTGACGACTTATACAAAATATAAAATTCTGCCCTTTATTATGTTATCGACAACGATAAATATGCTATCATTTTGAAATAGAAACATTAACCGTGAAAACTCAGTTACCCGAGGCGTATAACTATGCTCGAACTATGTATAATTATACATAAAATGTAATATAATTTTGTGCGATGTGTTTTGAAACAAAGCACGAAGTATTAACCGACGTCGCAATATTCACAATGATATCGTGTTAGCTCGACGATAGCATTCCTTTAATTAGATTGTCTTTTATAGGTTATATTTACTTCCTCAAATATAACAAAATGTAGAGAAAAAATTATTCATTTATCGATTATAACTTTTTTTTAATCATCTAAATAATAAATAAATATGTTACCAAACGATAGTTTTCATTGAAATAAGAAATTTTTGCTAAAAATCAAATTCTCAGCCTCATACAGTTCGCGAATAATCTTACGACGCCGAAAAGTATGTCAATCTGGCTGTATTCGTATAAACAATGCAGCATTTTTATTTTTAAGAGATTTAGATATTGTTTGAATCACTGTCGTAGACGTTACGTTTGTCGTTGGTTATCTTTTATTATCACTGCTTTACCGAGGATGGCAGGCATCTTTGACATATTTATAAGAGTATATTGTAAACATTACGTATAAATACGTAATAAATATGAACAAGAGATTATTGATTGTTTGTTAACAATTTTCTTTAATTGTTCAAACAATAACTGAGTCTTTTGCGAAATAATAGTCGGCGTAAAAAAGAGCTAAATCACAATAGCTTCCATATCCCTCTATTTTGTTTTGTTGCTGTAAATGACCATTTTTCAATTGTCGAAACCGATCTCTAGGTATTACTCCCTAAAGAATACATTATTCGTGAGTTTTGAATAACAACTGTTTTTATTGCGTTTTCAATGCGTCTATGCGTAATAGCAGTAACAGACGGAAAAGGTTCGTTTTTCCAATAATTGCCTAACTACATCCGATTGAACACATTTTGTAACTTCTAAGTTTTCCCAGTCAATACTGAATAATTCACGTAACAAAAAATTAAAAATGATAGGGACGCTGCCGCGAGAATCGCACGCGTTTATTATCGTGGTCGCGTTTAGATGAATGTGTGCACAAATAATAAGATTAATAGAAGTTAAACATAAATTAATCAATACTTCAATATGTGAAATCAGCAGTATTAACATAGAGTATATAGAATCGGTAACGTTCTCGAGCGCGTAACGGTTATGACAAGAATTTTATTGAATTGAAGCTGGACCAGAAGTTAGAATAGAAGTTTTGAATCAAAATTCTGTCGAGAAGTTTTGAATATAAGTGTTCGACCATAAGCGAATCGCCCAGTCCTGAATATTTCTTTTTGTCGTGATCACCGTGCGTTCGACGAAACCTCGAGGAGTGGGAACTCTGATCTCATTCCCACACTCACCCGGATTGTTGCCGAGGCGTTAATCCCTTATCTCACCACCGGCCGGGCGACTTTGGTTGTTTGTTATCCAGCCTCTTCCGGATAATACGAAGCTGATAAGCTTAGGTATGTTAAATACTCTCCGAAGGAAACTGGATTGCATCGCTGCGCGCTTACTCCGGGTGATCTCGATTTTTATTGCATGATCCTACCCGAAGGACGTGCAACTGATTACGCTTAGCGATGTTGGATAATTCCTCGACAAAAGATCCTGTTTGTGTCGCCACAAGCGAAATATCGAACTCGTAGTTTAATTATTTTCTTCGACCAATAAAATTCCTTCTACCAGGTGATATTTCACAGACCACTTCATCAAGTATTACAAAAATGATGAATTATTGTAGATTTCCCTATAACACTGATTAATACAAGACGGATTCGTATACCATGGCGAGAAGATTCCGATCGTGTATAGCACGCTAAAAGCGGCTCGTATAAGATTTATTTAACGCAAAATAAATGACAAAACATTTTTAATTTCAATATTTGTTTTTTTGAGCCGGGTCGCGCCGTTTCAGACTTGTTGCAAAGAAAGATAATATCGATTCAGAATCGACGTTGGGACCGGAAAGTGTCAATGGTCAATGTTTTTACTTGAAAATGACGTAAGAGATATTCATCGTTACCGACACATACGCAGTTACGTCCATTTAAACGATAACTGCGTTATCATTGCATCTAAGCAATCGCATCTCGAAAGTTTTCCAAGTGACGATATATCGTCGTCACTTGGAAAAGAAAAGGTTCGAGGAAGCGCGATTTTCTAGTCATCGTTCCACGATGTAATCGTTACGTCGGGCATGCTCGAATGGCAAATAACGATCTCTCGGACGTTTTCCTTTCTGCCGGTCGCGGCACTCGTCTCTCTCTCCATCGTCGAACGTCGTAGCCTGACGGTGGCGATGCATATTTAAGAATCCGACGGAGAAGGTGGAGCTAATGCGCGCTCGAGCATCTCTGAAACTACTTTCCTTCCTTAGCTCCTTCCGCTCTCGCCCTTATATCCTTCCGTTCGGTTCCTTCGCTCTCGACAGCACTCGCCTTGTCTCTGCTCTTCCGTCTCCTCCATCGCGCTCAAAAATCGAAGCGAAGAACGAGACTCGAGCATCGAAAAATTCAAGGAGGAGGAGGAGGAGATCGCGCGAGCAGCGATCATCGGCTTCGCTGCTTCGGTAGGAAGGAAGAATCGCTCTCGATGTATCGAATGGCGGCCAAACGGAGCCGCGACTTCGTTTACACTCATAATAATCCCTGGGTAGACAAGCGGTATATAGGGGCTCGAACTCCTCGGTATTTGGATAGGACGAATCGTTTGTTATTCCAGGAGG
>JAITYT010000071.1:138413-148421 GCA_025433975.1 Liostenogaster flavolineata | reverse complement strand
GAGAGAGAGAGAGAGAGAGAGAGAGAAACAGCTTACCGTAATAACATATCGAGAAACGCCAAGCGAGACGACTGGAAGGACGTAACGAGCTCTCGATAATCGATTTACTGTTATCATCGCGTTCCCTTCGCTACGACGTTTCATAGTAAATCGTCTTTCCCACCTTCGTTTTTCCATCGAGTTTGTCTCTCTTCTTTTACTTCCTTCTCCGACCGTCTCTCGCGTACACATCGCGAAGGTAGTGTCGCGGTACCGCTCGCTCGTCTTATAAAAAAGAAGAAAGACGTAGACGCCTTCTCGCGTGATATACGGCGCAGAAGGCAGCAAAGAACGAAGATGACGAATAATAAATCGCAGTCGGAGCGCGGCGATATCGCGCTACCGATAAAACGGTTAGGATGGCAGACTGGCTAGCTAGGTAGCCGGTCGCTCGACTAGCCGGCTAATTAGCGATACGGTTGTCTCGTGCACGGGTCCGGCCCCGAGCGGAGCCACCCTCGTTCTCGATCGACTATCCTCGCGTCGACGAGGACGAGAACGAGAACGACGGAAGAAAATCACTGCCAATTAACGCGGCGCGCGACGCGGAGGAAGACGCGCGTCGAAAGGAGGAGGAAAATCTTCGTCTTCGGTCGATCGATGGAACGTACGAGCCCTTCGGAGCCTTCGCTGCGCACGGTCGGCTTTACGCTCCTCCGGAATCTTAAGAGCCGTGTCTTCGTTCTTCGCGGAATTACCGCGGCGAATCTCCTCGATCGCGAGCGTTCGCGCGGAATGTAATTAACGCTCGTCGAGGGCTTTTATCGACAAAAACGAACGGACCGGCGTTCCCCCTTCCCCTTGCCATCCCTTTGCCTCGGCGCGCCCCGACACCTTCCTTCCTTTCAGCGCGGCCTCGCGTTCGTCCTCGTTCTTGCCTCTCGTCCTCGTCCGCTTCGGATAAACTTTCCTTATTACCGAGATCCGCCGTCACCGACGTTAGCCACGGCGTCTCCGTTAACGCCGTCGCTGGTAATTTCTTTCTAACGAGCCGTTGACACGAAATTTATTGCTTCGAAGGATTTCTCGCGCGTTCCCCTCCTTTCCGCCCCCCCCCCCGATATGATCGATGGTGGCGGTACCGAGGTACGCTTCCTTCTTCCCATCGACGCGAACTCGTCGAGGGAAGTCGAAAAAGCGGCGTGGAACGCGATCGATCGTCCTTAACGCTTTATCCACCGGTAGCCTATTAATCGGCTTTTTGTCCCTGACGCTCACCTTATCGGTAACCAATTTATCCATTTCCATGGACAATAAACAATTAATTATTTGGTATTTTATCGTATAACAGAAAGCCTACGGTTTGTAAACCGTACGGTCGGTAAAGTGTTAACCCTTTTACTGTCCCATTTATCGGCCCAATTTTGTTTCACTTTCTAAACTACATAAATACATAACAATGTATTTATGTAGTTGTATTATGTAATGTATCGTGCAATATAATTTTTCAATAAGGAATACTATTTCATTTTTAAAATCAATTGAATTTCTCTATTCAAAACTGAAGTCACGCGAACTACTCAAAAATAGCCTTGGCAGTCTTCGCACGTCCCACCAAAATGGGCTGCCAGTCAAAGGGTTAATTTCTCAGGGATACTTCGTTGACCCTCTCGCTACCTTCCAACGGATTGTAGTAGGTCCTTCCGTCGCCTTTGCACCGCCCACGCGCTCCTACGATCACTCGTCGTGGAAAAAGCGAGAATTCTTCTCTCGAACTTCCTTCGAACTTCCTTCCGCGCGATGTATTCTCCTCTTACGAGGAACTCGCGTGGGCTTCGTGCACCCGTCCAAACCTCTCTCTCTCTCTCTCTCACACACGCGATTGCTATCAAGACTCCAAAGATTTTCTAGCGCGTTCGCTTATCGCGTGATCGATGACACGCAACCGCGACTACGACTTAATCCCTTCGACGTTGAACTTTCGCGGTTATTCGAGCAGCATCGGCGTGCCGCCGCCCCCGCGATCGTCGCGCGAGATGCGCGTCTTTGCACCTCTTCGAACACCTACGGAGGGCTGACAATGAACGCGGAAGCGAGTTCGTAACACGAATAAATCTCCCTTCTTCCTCGATTCGACGCGATTGTTCGGTACGCGAGGTCCGAGAGAGCTTCCTTTTTTCCTCCCTCTTCGCCTCTTGCTTCCCTCCCTCTCGAGAGGAACGATCGTAATTCGCGGTGCTATCGCGTCCTATCTTCCCCTTGCCCCCCTCGGAGACACGACGAATACGTTATCCGGCATAGCCAACGGCGCGATATCTCCCAGACAAACCGGAAGCGATTACCTTGCCGACGATAAAGAAAGATTCGAAGCTCGTTATTGCCCTGTGTTGGACGGCTCTCTGTGCCAGGCTGACCGGCCGCTCGGCCGCCTGCCTCCCGTCGATCGTATAATCGATCGAGAACGATCGCTCGGAGACTGTTATAGAACGTTTACCGGCTCGTTCGACCAACAATTATCTCCGAACGGTATCCGGGGGATCGTTCGGAATAACGTTGCGCCATCGAGTTTACATCTCTCCGAGGAGAGAGCATCGCAGGACTCCGACCTCTATCCACGACTTCGGCGACGTCGTCGTCGTCGTCGTCGTCGTCGCCACAGCCGGACCGTGGGTCAGACCGAGCGGCGCGTCCCCGATGACCGTTCGCTTCCACTACGAGCACAGCTCCATTTACATTTTAACGGGGAGCCAACCTCTGGACACCGTACGACTCGAACGTTAACCGATCGCTCGTCCCACCCCGCTTCTCCGAAAACGGACTCGTAATGCTAACGCGCGCTCGCGTACTTCGTAATTTATAATTCTCGATCGATCAGTAGTCAAGGGCAGAATTATTTTATTTCTTTTTCCATTTTTATTATTAACACTTTACTCACCGATAGCCTATTAATCGGCTTTCGTCGTCGACGCGACGGCAAATCGGTTGTCATGATGACAAACAGTCTTTTGTTATTTAGCATTGAAGTAAAACTAGTTGCGTTGCTCCGTAAGCTCCCACATTTTTACATTATTTTGAAAAATTTACCGTTCCTGATGAACGAAAAAGATAGTATTGGAAAGTTTTATTTAGATGATCTATCGGATTGTCCTGTCAGTTATTCAGGAAGTGATAGTGGTAACGAGAGGATAGCAGCGATATAGTAATTTGGAAGCGAGGTTCTGTATTACCGCTAAGATGTAGCGATTTTGAAGATGATGAAAAAAGTAACGCCAAAAACGATGAAATCCAATCATCTTATAACAAGAGAAACAGAGCAATTTTATCCAAGCATAACGAAAGCACGGATACTCTCGCACGAGAGTCTGAACCGAAACACAGCCGGCGCCAGGGAGGATCTGATAAAGCGTCGATACAGTATTATAATTATTGTTATTATTGTGGATTTGCAGCTATTAAATTATTATAATTTCGTGAAGTTATATTGTATTTTATCCATAACACTTTGGCAATTGGTGTCCTCGTCTCCGGTCGGACGCGCGCCCCGTCGCGTCGACCGGAGCTACCGGATCGGTTACTCGAGCACTCGAGCTCTTGAGCTTGCGAAAATAAGACGAGCTCGCCTTTCTTCCACCACCGTGCTCTTTTCCATGATTTACGAGCCGTTTTACCGTTTGGCCGCGATTAACGTCGCCGCCGTTGCTCGTCTCGCCGTCGACGGCATTCGCTTTTCCTTTCGGTGCTCTCCGAATGGCGATGCGGGTCACGCGGATTACGTTCGCGTTTTAATGGGTGACGGTACCGGTCGCTCGACGGCCGGGGCTCGAACCAGCCTCGTTAATTTTAGGATCGACGAGATTCGCTGCTTTGCGTTTATTCGATGCCCTCGACTTCGACGCATCGCATCTTTTTCTTAATTCGCGATCCGTTTTACGATTACGATTCGAAAGAATCGTGATCTCGATTCGATCGTTTTACGGTCCTCTTCGATCGTTACGATCGTTCTTCGTTCTCCAAGAACTTTTAAATAATAGATAATATTCTATATGAAACTTTTCAAAACACCGATGCACGCATGATCCAACTTTTGGCTCCGTTTTTGTAACCGGTGACTATAATAAATATAAATGGGACTTTGTGACGGGTGACTATAGTCATCTTTCGTCTATAAGTACCATTTTGTGGCGAGTGACTATCATCTTTCGTTAGTAGCGAAAGGGTTGATTTTAGAATTTACGGAATTTGCTACTTTGCGTGAAGTTGCCTTTCTCACATCGCTACTTTCCTTACTTTTTGATCCGTTTTACGATTAATGCGCGATCAACGCATCCTTTTCTCTCTCTCTCTCTCTCTCTCTCTCTCTCTCTCTCTCTCTCTTTTCTTCGTTCTCTAAGGAGTCGAGTCTATTCCGATCTCCTTGTTTCGCGTGTTATTAGTTTATTAAAGGGAGAGGACGAAAATCCGCTTTATTTGTTATTTCGCAAAAGTATGAATTCCGTTAAGCTTTGTTCGTTGGAGGCTCTTTGACGTTTCTTTCCTTCCGTTCGCGTGCACAGTGCTAGTTCTTCCCTCGTTCGTGCTTCCTTTCGCCTTTAGCTCCTCGCTGAGCTTTCGTCGTCTTCGTCGTCGGACAAAAGTAGCGTCTAACGATCGGCCGGCCTTTTTGCAAGCGTCGTTATAGCACTCGTCTCTTTGTGACGCTCCGGAGAAGAGAGAAGAGTCGCGCGACCGAGCGACTTCGTCTTGGAATTTGGATGCACACCGAAGAACGACGATCCCTGTCTTTGTCGGATCATCGAACGGTCGAACGACTCGCGACTAACGAGACTTTCTTTTGTCTTTGTATTCTCGTTACTCCTAGCTCGAGCTCGCGCGACCGAGAGCGATCGATTTAACGGAGGAACGGATGCCATTCCTACGGTCGCGCGAAGCATCGCTCGAGAGTCTGCCGCCGATGGAATTTTCCGAGGGTCCTTTTCGAGCTTCGAGCGTCGATATAAAGGCGACCGTAGTATTGGTTCGTGCCACAAATAGCGTGGTTTTAATATTTAAAATATTCCAATAAATGTTCATCGGACTGCGCTCTTCGAGCTTCGCACCAAGAATTGGAACAAAATAGATTTGTTACAAGGAGTCGATACAAGTGCCTTATCCCCTCTGTCTTCGACTTTTAACCTTTCGACTGCGGCACGCTCTCGAAGAAATCCGTCGATCAATTTGCATGTCAGTCGCTGCGACTGGTATTCCATGGACTAGCGCTCAAAACGGTACCCGGAGATTCGATATTAATCTTAAGATTTAAAAAAAATAAAAATTGCGAGTGAATTAAAAATATTAATACTTAATTTATTTCATCTAATTTGTACGTTCCTTCAATAATGACGGATGGTAATTAAACATGAAGAAAAAAAATGGAAACTTGATAGTGAGGAACTAATTCATTTTGACAATTTTAATATAATGACAATAAAGGTAATTAAACGACAATGAACAAATAAAGATAATAAAATGATGATAGAACCAATTTAATAATCAGTTTCTGTGTGATATATTCTAAAGCATTGGTCGATGCATAATCCTACGTAATTTTCACTTGTAATTTTTTCTTATGAACTCAATACTACTAATAGCCATATCAGCCTTATCGATAGCGTACGTTATTATAGCGATAGTAGATGGTATGATAAAAAAAATACAAAGAGCGTATATTTACGCCTTTAGCAATCAAAGGGTTAATTCAGACGATAAAAAAATTCGTGATCTTGTCGACGGCTGTTTTTCTTTTCTCTTCTCGACGAAGAAAGGATTTTTACTTTCTCGCGTCGCGCCCTTTGCTTTTGTCAGGACGAAGTCACGAATGTTCAAAATCAAAAGGACTTCTCTCGCGTGCATCTCGAGCGGGTTGACGAGTCTCGCGACGTTTCGACAACGTCGCGTTACGACCAACAGTTTCGCCAAACTTTCAACGGGCGTATCGCGACAGGAAGGAAATGATTCGAGCGAGAAGACAACACTGGAAGCGCGTTTTCCACGCTGGAACGCCTTTCAGCAGAAACAGCGAGTGCCTGGCCGTCGATATTACGGCGTCGTTCTCCGACAAGACCGAGTTTGTCCGCCTCGTTCGAGACGTCATCAAGAACTCGACTTCTTTCTCCTCTGGCGCGCGGAAAATCAGACGTCGTTTTCGTACAATTTCAAGCGCCTTTCTTTTCCGTCTGTCTTTCGACAATGGAGAACGAGTGCGAGTCCGATCATAAATCACTGCTGGAACCTTTCCTTGTTGGCTCCGCTGTTAGCTCTTCTTCCAAGCGGTCGCTGCTCTCGGGACGAAGAAAAATGTTCGTTCGCGTCGATCTTCGAGACAATTATGCGACGCCACGATTATCGAGGCGATCGATCGAGTGCAGACAGGAAAGCAGTTACTCGAAAAAATGTCAATTTCATCATCGGAACATCGCACTAAATGCATTGCTGATTTTATCCTAATGTCAGGAATTGAAATATTTCGAATAACATCAGTGAATTCATAAACAAGCGGGTCTACGGCTACCACGAAAAGTACATTAAACATGATTAAAAAAACTCAACTTGTCTGCTGTAAATGATATTTCAATGTAATATGCATCGCATCGTAGAAAATTCGCGTTGTATTTTCAACGTGTTAATGGACATCAAGACGACTCAGACTCGCACCTCCGACTGGCCATTCTTTTTTTCTAAATTGGAAGGTCTGAACGATAGCTCGAGTAATATTTGGGATAGAGAGAACGAACAGAGAACTACGTACTTTGTTTCAATTTTTCTTTTGAAGTGGGACAGTGGCGTAGCCAATTCAGAATCATTCGATAATTACAAAAAAAAAGGAAGAACCGTGCGTAAAGTTACGATAAAAATCCAAAGCTATTCAGTCGCAAGATAGCCAACAATTTGACCGAAAAAGTCGTCGCGTTTTGCAATGCGTGCAAATTCAAGTCATATTTTTGCTTAGAGCGTTTTAACAAATTTCATTGAAATTGTGGCGGTTGCCTCGTGGCTCGAAAAGAGAAGGACTGCGGTCCCTCTGGAGTCGGAGACTCGGTGGGTACTACTATCCTTTCGTTCGTCGTGGATCCACATGCCGGGAATCGAACCCTCGGCCCTCCGGATCTGTAGGCAGGAGCGCCTTCCCCCAGTCTACCACAGACTGGGTGCTAGATACAATGTTCGCCACGTATTTGTATTATACCACGTAATATGTTATACCATATTAGGCGGACCGAAAAATAATCAAATTTTTTTTGCTGGCGAAAAGCATTTATTTATTAAAGAAATCTTAAATACTAATCAGCAAAATAATTTTCATCATTTTCTAATACTTTTTGCCAGCGTGAAGGCAGTTGTTCGATTCCTTTTTTAAAAAAATCTTTAAAATGAACAAAAAAAAATTTTTTTTAAAGTCGAAGAAATTTTAATTACTTTCCGGTAGACATAATATTTATTTTTTAACTTCGATACTGCCGGTCCCAGGAACCGACGCTGGGCTCAACGTGTTAAGCGCCTTTCATTCGGTCCGGCGCTCGTCACTTCGATGTCTGGCTGCGAAGTTCGAACTTATCTCATCGTAACGCGATTACTCCGACGCCGTTGGCAGAACGAATCGAGCGGTTTTATCGGATGAAACAGTCCTTGGGCGTTTTCGCGGCGGATCCGCTCTTTAGAGGGACGCGTTTTCCGAAGCGATTTTCTCGCGAATATCTAGGAAAAGAGAAAATCCTTAACGAGGCTCATTGAGAGGCATCGTCGCGCGAACCAAAGCCGACGACGACCTTCGTTCGCTCGAGGAACTGCCTGGATGTGTCGCGATTTCAACGTGCAATTTCTTCTCTCTTTTCGGCCCGGCTGAGAGAGGAGCGGGAGGGAAAACGCTCGCGACTCCAAATCGGCCGAAGGATACAATCGAAAGGTTTCCGAGCGCGTGTGTGGAAAAACGTATGGCAGTTCGGAAACGAAGGAAATTATGCAGAGTATCGTATCACCGCTCCTTTATTTTTGTCGAAGGCGGGTGTCTCGTCTACGTTGCCAAGATAATGCCCGGAGAAGAAAGAAGGGAAATAAGGAAGGAAAAGGGAAGGAAACGGTCGAAAAGAAATCCAACGTATGAGAGAGTTTTCGTTCTTCGTTGACACGTTCCCTGCCACGTGTACCGTTTTCGGTACACGCAAAGATGCGTTTGTACGCCGAGCTTAATTTTTTAAATTAGGATGTTTTCATCTAAAAGTAATCGCTGGTGACACTGTTTTATGTAACGTAATGATGTCTACGACAATTTTTCAGACGTGTACCGAAGGTGAATTTTTGTCTTTGGCTCATCGTTTTGCGATTTACATTTGAGAAGCACTTGTCGTAATATTTGAATCATCATAAGAAAGTAAAAGTTAGTCGAAGGATTGTTGATTTTTAAGAAGAAACTATGAGAAATTGGTCTTCTTGCGGCTCTGATATCGTAATAGTGAAATGATAACCTTTTCTCATGATTGTCCTAATAAGACATATTTATGGATTTTTTGTCTTAACAAAATTCATGGCTACATGAAAATATAAGTCTTTAGATGATTTATGTGTCTCGTTTCACATTTTTTTTGCCTTCGCAACGTTTTACAACAGCGTTAGCAATATACAGACGGAATGTATAGTCTTTGTTTTTGATACGCCGGATATGAATTGTTGCTTATCGTTCCAACGCACGTAGTCTTTAACGAAGATCGCGCTATGAACGTGAAGATCGTGACGTGGATCTATGTGTCGTACCATGCCGTTTTCGTATACTTAATCATACCATAAATGGTCGAACGAAAAAATGGTTAATTTATCGAAGGAAACAATGTACAACGTACACCAATAAAATAGTCAAACAGATATTTCCATTTTTATAAGCGTTATGAACGATTAAAGTTCGAAAACGGGTGGTTCGACCCCGCTTGGTACGTTCAGTGTTAAAATATACCATACTCGATTGTATCATCGATTATTGAAGTAAATTATTAAAGTTAAAGTATGTGTAAAACATTTTCAAAACAAGTTATAATTCGATCATCAAAAACTTTATTCCCATGTGCTCGCGTATAGAACAGCATTGTCCGTCGCACGTTGGAGTGCCGTATCGTTAACGCGTATCTCGTCGAATTCTGCCGTAGAGAGAAACAGCTACGCGCAAAATTCAGCCGTACCTAAGAGGACAGGGATCGTCCTGTGAACGGTAAGGATTTAAGCGACTGCCGTCGAATCGAACGTCGACGTGTAACTCACGCTTCAACTCGATCACGAGGGAACCGGACGAACGTCCAACGGCAACCAGGAGAGAAGGACGATCGATATTTTTCCCTCTGCTTAATTATTGCGTCCGTGGCGCGGAGGTCGAATGGAAAATACGACTCCTTTCCTAACTCACCTCGCGTTAGCGGTACGACGCGGTACGTCGATCCTACTGGAAATAATTATCGGATCGCGGGGATCGAACGACCGCGAGGAGACGCGTAGGTACGCAGATAGGTTCGGAGTGGCGGTAGCCGCGCTTCTACCTCCATCGAAGCCAAAGGAGGAGTAGGGGCTGAAGCGGGGGAGGCGCACCGGTCAGTTGCGGTCTATGGATCGCGGATGCGCCCCGCTGAGCGGCTCCGTACGTAGAGGGTACGTACCTAACGTGGCCGTTGTGCGGCTAATGCTCGTTATCTCGACGTGTCGACTATCTAATGGTCCTCCGTAATGGCCGACCCAACGATATATTGTCCATTTCTCGCAATGCACGCTAACTCGTCCTCCCAATCTATGGCATTATTCCCGACGGTTATTTTAGCTTTGGGGCCTCCGCGCTCGATTTGCATAGGGAAATCGCGGTGCACCTTTGACGTCGCGCCTCTTCCTTGCTGTGCCATCGTCCCTCCCCTTCTCCTGCTCCTCCCCTCGCCTTTAGTCCTCGTCCTTTCACCCGCTTACGCGAGATTCTATCCTTCTTCTCTCACCCTTACCGATCTTTCGGTCTTCCGCCTTTCTGCC
>JAITYT010000071.1:71768-90666 GCA_025433975.1 Liostenogaster flavolineata | reverse complement strand
AAAGATTTCTAAAGAATTTCTAAAAAAATATAAATTTTGAATTTGTGGCGTCGTCCGTCCGTCAGACCGAAAACTTATCAGCCGACGTGTTATATGATACATATTTATTATTTTGCCCTTTCGATGAAAATTGGTAAAAACCGTACAACTTGACGGAATGTCGCATTTTTTCCCGTGTAACCCGAAAATCGTGCAATTCGAGTACCGTGTATCTCGAGGGATACCTGTATTTCTATTCCATTCTTTCGTCAAATTTTCTCGTCGACGAACGTCGAGGTGAAAATCGTCGCGATGACGAGTTTGCACCGTGGAAAGTCGGTGTTCTCCTTCCCCTCCTTCGCCCATCTTTTTTTTCTTTTTGCTCTTCTCCTTTCTTCTCTCGTTGGAAAGGACGCGCGAGTCGCCGGAACGAGGGAAAGAAGAGCGATCATAAAAAAAGAATTCTTCTTGGTCGCGTCAAGTGACGTCGACCTTCTTCTTCCTCTTCGCGCGGTCTGCGCGAATTAACGGTATAATTTTGATGAATTATGCGCGGTCGCTCGTCGTCGACTGCCTCAAGAATCGGTCGCGATTCTTATCGCGCACGACGACGACCTCTTTCTTCGTCCGCGCGTTCTCCTTCTCACACACCGTTAAATTGCCGTCTTTCCATAGGCGTTCCACGATTTTATTAAGACGAATTCATAATTCACGGCGTTGCGCTTCGCTTATCTTCCTTATTCTTCTCCTTCCTTCTCTTGCTCTTTCCTCGCCGAGATATCCGCTCGACCGAACGCGTTCCTACGCTCTCGATATTACCTTTCCCTCGAATTTACCCGTGGAACTAATATTATAGATAAGGCGCGTACGCGAAGACCGAATAAAAAGGAGAGACTCCCTCTTGAAACCGCGCCAACATTTTCAATCGTCCTTTGCACTCGACGGCGCGAGCTTGGTCCTCCGCTAGACAGCGACGCGATTCCTGGAATCGAATGCATTCGTACTTTTAACCCTTGACATTTCAACTTTTAAGTCGAACTTGAACGTTTTTTAGTGTCCGACTTTAAATGACTACAATGACGTGTAAATAATAATATTAAAGTCATTTAAAACGATCCTAATTCATTTCACAAGTAATATAATTTTGATTACGATATTTATATTATTAAATATAATGTGTGGTATTTTTTAAAACATTCGTCGGGATGCAAACCGGGTTTGCGTTCACAGATCTCGCGGTAGAGAACTGTTTGCTTTGTACCGTATTACTTTCTTTCGGTGAACAAAGAAGACGTTAGAAATACTTTTAGTTAGATTTACATCCTGTGGTTCTCCATTATCTACACTTTCGTCGCTCGATGAAAGTTTTCTTATTTTTCTTCTTCTTCCAGGAACAAGATTATCGTCATCACTGTCACTGCTATTACTATAACTACTTTCCAAGTCAACAGCTACGTTATTATAGATGCGAAAATCGAAATTCTCATTGTCACTATCTATATTTTCCTCGCAAAGATAATTTATTTTCCTTCTCGACTTGATTGCAATATCGATGGGTTTGCAATAAAACAGGTTGAGATCTGACTGTCGTCATTGATCTCTTGTAACTGACCGAGGAGTATTATTTTTTATCTAAAAAATTATTGACAACGACCCGAACAATATCCGAAGTGAAAAATACACTTGAAGTTGCACGCTTTAAATCAGAAGTGCCTGACAAGCACACTTGCAGTAAAACGCCGGACATCATTGTAGATGCGAAAATCAAAATTGTCGTCGTCACTGTGTATATTTTCCTCGCAGAGATAATTTATTTTAGTTCTCGACTTAATTGAAAAATAGATCGATTGTAACTAACCGAGGAGTATTATCTTTTTTTTATCTACAAACAATTACCGATAACGACCCGAATAATATCCGAAGTAAAAAGTACACTTGAGGCAGAACGATGCGTACTGGTGGTGCTCGAGAGGCACACTTAGAGCCATAAGGATTAACATCGGTCGCGTCTCTCATCCTCGCCGTGCCCACTTTCTCTGTCCACCTACGGCCGATTTATCTCGCGACCGTCCTCTACCTCTTTTTCCCGACGCCATTGCGTACATTTTACTTTCAGAGACTCTAGCGACGTCTTCCGTCGAATTATTCCGTCGCGTTCTTCCAAAATGGCGCGCGCTTCCTTCCACAATTTTCGAATTTTCGTGCCACGGAGGACGTTTCAATCGCCCGAGCAGTGGCGAAACGGAGAAGTCGACTTCGGAAAATCTCGGTGACGAAGGCGGAGATTTTTTTTTCTTTTTCCCTGAGAAAAGTCGAGGCACCGAAATGGCGACGTCTCTCCGCGGCTTTTTCGCCGTTCCGTTCGTCCGCGTTACCGTTAAAAAGCGTAGGAAGAAATGAGCGGGACGTTGCTCGTTAACGTAGACGCTGCTGCCGCGGCACGCATCGATTCTCCTTACGCGGTGTAGGTTAGTTTTTCCACTCGTACGGCTTCGATGTCGCCGCCGTGTTCCGATGGCGAGACGGGAAGCGATGAAAACGCTGACGCGACTTCCTGACGTAAGATCGTCACGATCTCGATGGCGTGGGTGTGCGCCTAGTAGTACGACGCAACACGGTGTCGACGTTCGAACTGTCTCTTTTACCTTCGTGTTTTTCACGATTCGTGACTAATCGCGGCTTTGAAAAGAATACAGTCACGACGTTTCCATTCTGTTAATCCGTTTATTCAGGAAAGACTTATCGCCGCTGTGGAAATTTATCGCGTACCACGTAACACCGTCCCCAGCTGCAATTATCTTTAACCGTGTTGTCGCGTCACGCGCCTCGCGTTGCGTGTTCTCCTTCGCATCGTCCAGTCGGAACTGACTCGCTATTTTCCATTAAATGGAACGAAAGGGATCCAATATCGTGCAACAAACAACGCGCTTTTCATAACAGTGCGCTCTTCGAAACGCGTATCGAATATAACAACGAGGTAACCTACAACAAAACCCTGAGTAACCATTGACTGTAGCCACTTGATGCAGGTAGTTTATCCCCTTTCCCTATGACTTTTAACCCTTTCGACTATAGTCGCTCGTCACAAAATGGAGCTAAAAGTTGGATTATGTATCCGTGTTTTGAAAAATTCCATACAGAATATTATTATTAAAATATTATTGCTCGATATTATGTTGCGATTATCATTACTATTTGTATTTTTAAGACTTATTTTTTAAGACTTTTAAGACTGTTTTTTTTTTAATTTAAAGGGTTAATTAACGCGATTAAAGAAAACCGTGTTATTAGTAGAACGACGACTCAGTACGATGTATTATATTAGATCTACCGGAAAGTAACCAAAATTTCTTCGATTTAAAAATTGTTTTTTTTAATTTATTTTAAAGAATCCAACAACTGTCTTTGCGGTGACGAAAAGTGTTAGAAAATGATGGAAATTATTTTGTCGATCAGTATTCAAGATTTCTTTAATAAATAAAAATTTGTCGCCATTTTGATTACTTTTTGATCCCCCTAATATATTGACGCGAGATGCTTATCAACTGTTTCTTCGAATTTGGAAGAACTTTCGAACACATTCGCGCTACCACGAACGCATTACCGTGCGCCCGCGACACTCGAACGTTGTTCGTTGAAGGACGTTGGGGCGTACGAACGACAGCGCGGTGCTAAAATTGTTTTAATTGAATTCCACAATGACGCGTGGCGCAAACGGAAAATTCCGTGTCCGTCGTTGGCGACCACTGGTCGAAGTGGCTGACGCGTTAATACGTGAAACCGCGCCCTGTCGAGCGGCTAAAGAGAACCATCTGCGCGAAAACGCTCAACATTTATGCAGTTGGCCAGTCAGACAATCGGCCGGTTGGGCAGGCGGCAGGCAGGCAGGCAGGCAGGCAGACAGGCAGTCAGTCAGGCGCATCGTCCAAACGTATCGTGGCACCGAGCAACGCTCGCCATCGCGAATCGCCTGCACGCGAATCACCCGACACGGAACGTCCGAGGAGAACGCTCCTATTACGTAATTACTTTCGACGATTCCCCGGAAACTACGTATCCGCCGCCCGTCGAGATCGAGGAGCTTTCAATCCCCCACGATCGGAAAGCAGGATTAGAAACGACCACGACCGATTCGATGTCGATCGATCTCGAATCGCATCGAGACACGTTACTCAACGCATTAACCCTTTGACGCTTTAACACGTTAACTCTTTCGCTACGTCGAGTTTCGCCGTGAAGTGACTCGCGTAGAACGTAGCACCCTGCCGAAAGTGCGCGTAGTTCCGATTGCGGTTCGTTGTGCCGCTTTCCTTTGTTATTTTCATTTTTACCGTTTCCGATCATTTTCTAGAAAGGATTGAATCTTTTAAAATATATTGCAATTGGATAAAAATATACGTCTTAATAGACACCTTGCTCGTTCATGCTGCTTTCAACAATTTCCATAGTCTCTTCAAGACTCCGAGGAACGTATGGTTAGTCCGGAAATCGAAACGTAAAATTTCATCCATTTTGGAACGCAAGGACGGGAATCTTTGGATCGAAGAGACGAGAAACGTCGAAGCGGAACGCGCCGGTACGACGCGGTACCGCGCGGTTAATTTATCAGTTATCTATCATTTATCCACTCGCGTTTTGCGGTTATTCTCTCGACGTCGATATATTCGTCATTTAACGACAGCAGCCTCGACAATACTAATTCAATAACATCGATAATATCGTTGTTATCGATCACACGAATCCGTAGAAATTTGTGCAAGTTCGTTACGGGTATCGCTGCATCGCGGATGGAATTTTCGTACGTAACGAGCGTGACGAGTTAAGCGCGTGATGTTTCTCTCTCTCTCTCTCTCTCCTATGGTCGAAAAAACGAATTACGAATTAATCATCGCACGTCGCGCGATCGATCTTTTAAGGCAATTATTATCTCTCGGACGTCGAACATAAATCGCCGTTACGACGTACGTTGCGTTCGAATCGCTCGATGAATGATTGGGAGATAAAATAAAAAAGGAAAAAAGAAAAAAAAGAGTCCTGCCCTCTGGCAGCGATATCTCGCATATGTATTAGGTCGTTCGAAAAGTCGTTTCTTTTCTTCCCAAGAGTTTGTCATAAAAACAACATAAAAAATAAAAAAAAAGCAACGTTTTTTTCATTAAAAAAAAAAACAAACGAAATGACTTCGAACAACCTAATAGATCGGCGCCGTGCTTCCACCTTTTCTCGAAGCGACGAGGGGAGTTCGAGCCGCACTTACGGCGAACACGTCGTCGGTATCGTGACGAAACGAAGCGCGACGAATGAGCCATAGCCTGCCTCGTAAATCGTAGATAGCCGCTCTGCGAAACCGATCGATCGAGCAACGAACCGCGTCGAACGGTACGCGCGAGCAATTACTACCGATTGTCTCGTACGCTGCCACGAGACTGAAGAAAGAAAAAGAGAAAGAGAGAAATAGAGAGAGAGAGAGAGAAAGAGAAACGGAAGGCATTTAGGTAGGACAAAGTCAACGACTACCGGTGGATCCTTCGGCGACTAAGGAGCGCCGATGGACCGGCATGACTGAGCGTTTCGGCGCCGGTGGTAGCAGCATTTGCCTCCTCGGAAGTGTTGAAAGGCTTCGACGATGACGGCGCGACTTCGAGAGGTAGTAGGTAACGACGGCGTCGACGCGGTTCGACGACTACCGCGGCTCGGCGCGTGTCGTGCCGCCATTTAAATCGTCGAACGAACCCGCGTCTCTCGCTCCACCTTTCGAGGTAACGGTATCGAGGCGATTCTCGACAGGTTTGGCCCTTCGAGTTCGAAATTGATCCGTCTGTCGGCCGGTACCGTCCACTCTAATGGAAAAGTACACTCCTCGATCGTAAGAGCGTTAATCGTCCCGTTGCATATTTATGAAGGTAACTGTATTTACGTAGGCTACTGGACATCGAGAGGAAAGAAGAAAGAGATAGTCGAAACAGATTTCGTCTTTGAGGCTCGATCGAAAAGTAAGCGTTATCTACCGTGGCTAATGTTTACAACGATTCCAGATGGATTTGGCATCGATTTAATCACTTGCCGTGGAAAGAAATCGAAGAAAGATTTATATCTTACAAACTAGTTAATTTTCGATCCAGGACTTCTATTAGCTAGCTTCACTGTCGCTTTCCGTTTTAGGTGCACCGTTACGGTGTAATTAGTAACTTTGGCCCGGTAAAAAATGTTAGACCACACGCGTCAGTTTTTCCTTTCTAACAACTGCCTGCCAACGCGTAAAGATTTCGATTTAACGCGAATTAGAAATTAGAATTGATTATAGACAATCCACTCGGTCATTCGGTCTTAGAACATCCAAACACAATTTTGTTTTCGTCAAGCGAATATTTCGATACGTTTTGGACAAACTGATCAATGAATCGCTAACAGTCATTGATGCGTGGAAGAAATTTTCAATTATGGGTCCTATCGATCAAATTGAATTAACGCTGGCTGAATCAAGACCACCGACTTTGAATGCACGTTGGAAAGCTGTTTGGCCAGAATGTATTATTAGAAAGAAAGATGCCGTCCTTCCTAATACTCGTACGACCGAATTTGCCAACATCCCAACATTGACACGTACTATTGGTAGAGAAGGATTCGATGATCTATCGTTTGAAGATGTCGATACACTTGTGAAATAAAGTATTTAAGATCCTAACACGAAAACTCATGATTTATTGCATTATTTTTGTCGATTTCTTAAGACTGGAATCAATCTTCTATTTTTCCATAGTTGCAATATATTTTCTCCAACAAATATTTTTTACACGTATTCGTGTTAAAACAGAATAATTAGGCTGTTCGGAAAGTGATTTCGTTTCTCTTTTTATGAAAATAAAGACGATTTTTTATAGTGAATAAATATTTTATCGAATTATATCTTGTCCATTCCGATTCAATACCTTTTGCCACGTTGCACAAATTTTTGTTCTTCGCTGGCAAAAAACTGATCCAAGTGATCCCTCTGCTAGGAAAAAAAACGAAATTTCTTTCCGAATAATTTTACCGAACCTTTACATATTAGATGAATTAGGTGAATTATAATTAGACGAGAGAAACGACGAACGATCGTGGGATACGCAACGATATCCCGCGAGTCTTAGACAATCGGAAAGCGTGCTTTCCGGGAGGAGGTCGAGCTGTAACGGTTCGTCAGGATGGAGTCGAGACATGGAAAAGAGGGGACGAGGATCCAGAGAAAAATTGTTAGAACGAGAGACGTCGAGTTCACCGCGTAACACGGTGCTTATACGAAGGCGTCGTCTCGGTGTTCGACGCTCGAAGATCGCCGTCGTCGTCGTCGTCGTCGTCGTCGGCACCGAGGGGTGTCTCTTCCTGCCTGTTATCTCGAACTATTAGCGCTCCGGTCTATGCAAATTCACCGGCAAGCTGTAGCGTTGCCGTTCCAGCGAACCCCATAAATTCCGGCGAACACGAGCGATCTCGGGTCCCTCTTCTCTCCTGGCATTCCTACCTCGTCGTTTGACGACACGGGGTAAACCTATACACGGCGAGCGTGCGACTGCTCGCCTACCATCGTCCATCGCGCGCTTTGCGCCCGAGTTCAACGCCGGATAACGCCACCGCGAGCGAACGGACGCGAACCTTCCGATTGGTACATCGTCTCCTCCTCTTTCGCTCTTTCCCGCTTTTCCTGGAGCCGTTCGATTTTTCCACAGAATTTCTGGAATCTTCCAATTTGAGGAAACGCCATTGTCACGGCGAATTCTCGCGATCGCGTTTTCCTTAACGCTCGGAGTACAAGAAATACATTTTTGAAAATAATTTTCTCGATTTTTTTTGCAGTAATTGAAACTTCACGTATTTCTAGAGAATCGGATTTAGAATTAAAAATTTACGACAAAAATGTATCTTCGTTTAAATTACAGGACCATGTTGTGCAAGAGCCTCGAAAATGTGTATTAATTGCATTTCCAACTCATGCGAATCAAATTAAATTAAATTTAACCGAACTAACTGGCGAAATGTTTTTTTTTTTAATGTTTTGTTTTATTCAAATATTAACCTTCAAACAAATATTTCATTTTTATTTCAATTAAGCATCTCATTTTCGGAATGTAAAACCATTTTTGTACTATTTTTGTATAAATTATTATCCTTATTCGATATTCATTCATTTCTTTCCTGGGTAGTAAATATCGTTATTAGAAATCGATTATAAGTCTGGGTCCTTTGGGACTCAGGTCCTCGGAGTGTCAATAGATATTCGGGACCTCGGACCAGGATAAAACTCAGATACGACAAAGAATGTGATTTTCTGTGATAAATTACGTTCCGTTACGCGCAAGACCTGATATACGATTTATTCTATTTCCGCTGAAAATAGTTAAAGAAATGGAGAAGCTCACTGGTCGAAGGAATGGAAACGACTGTCCTTTATTCAGGGAAAGTTTCTGAGTTTTCCTACGTAAGATGATTCGTAGGTCTGCTCGGCGGTCGGGAAAGGGGGATGCGAGGCAGATTTGGCGTGCTGCTTGAAAAGGCGTCCCTAGGAACGGCCTCGACGGTCTCTGTTAGGCCAACGTTTGACACTCGATCGCTTCTCGAGGAGTGAGGAGAGCGACGATAGCCACGCGAAGCCGCCGAGGCGGCGACTACGGTCGCACGAAGCCTTCTTTGACCACGACGACGCGTGATCGACGCGCAACGCCTTTTCCTTCGTGGAAGATGGAAGAAGAACGCGTATACCTCGATTTTTCTCTTCCCTCTTTCTCTCTCTCCCATACGCGCCGCAGCTGCGAGTCACGACACAAAGATCGGATTCAATTTCTCGAACGGAGTCGAGCTTGTGCCTCCTCGTAAAACTGGTCGCGCTGCTTCGGAACCGTTGTGTCACGAAGAGGCCCGCGTGTTCGCACTTGTCTTGCGTCCTTCGATTTCCTCCTTTCGCTCGAACATTTACAAGGCCGAATTTCGCCGAGAAAGACCTTAACCCTTTGAGCGCTGGGTCGAGCAACGTTAAACGTGCGCCGTGGGCTAGCCACTTTTTACAATGAAGCGCACGCTGGAATGACTACAATTTCATCACAAAATATGTTGCTTGTAACTGAAATAATTTGAGTAGTGACTAGAGAAACCTTAACAGAACCACTTATTTCATTAACCGATAATAACATGAACAAGATAAAAAACAGTGAAAAAAAATCTCGAAGTAGATGCATAGGCCAATGTTTCAGTTTTATCAACACATCGGTCGATAAGTTTTCGGTATAACCTTCAAAAGATAGTTGTAAAAACTTCATGGCGATCTGACGTTTGGTTCAAAAATTACAGTGGTTTTAGTTAATTAAACAAAAGCATTTCGTGTGTCGATAAAACATTGCTTTTTGATGGGAAAGAACACCGTTGAAACGAAAGCAGGGAAAATCGACCATTATTGACTGGTTCGCTGAATTTAAACGTCACGCTCTGATCAAAAAACATCAAAATAGCCCACAAAATTGTTTCGGCAAATCATAAAGTGAAGATGCAAGATATAGCTGACACTCTCAAGATATCGGAGGAACGTGTAGACTTTACTTCGCATTACCGAGAATTATTTTTAGACCGGGGACTTATCAACCCATATTTGCGTTCATAGCCCAATTTGAATGATACAAAATGATACATTTGAATGCGCCGAAAGGGTTAAAAATGCGTAATGACTGCCACGAATACCGGTATTCCGATGAAGCGCGAAATCGTGCGCGCGATCACGTGGCAAATTCGAGGCGATGCACCCGCGCGCGAACCGTACGACGCGTTTAACATTCTCGCGACATCGGCCTCACGATACTTCCCACGGCTATTTCGAATCCGACGCGCGTCTTCTTCGCCACCTCCTACCCCTCCGACCCCTTTCCTACCTCTCTTCCACGCGACGCGCTCGAGTCTTCTTCGGTATTCAGACGCGACACGCAACGACGCTCACCTTCCAATGCTGCTCGTACGCAAAAACGCGTACGCTTCACCTACATAAGGATCGCGCGTCGGGGCACGTCGTGGCTCGTTGGCGTAGCCTCTGGTCGCGCCGACGACGCCGATACGGCGTTATTCGAACGAGGCGAACGGCCATCGCGCACCACGATAACCGCGTCTCGTTGCTCGTGACGAGAAGTAGGAGGAAAACGGAGGAGTCCTCGTTGACTGGCCGGTGGTCGACGACCCACATAAATTCATAATCGCGTCCCGGTTACCTCGTTGCGCATTTTCGTCCTCGATCGCGCAACCTCTCGTATTCGCGTGTTCTCGACTCGTCGCTCACCTTTTTCGCGAGATTCCTTTTCAATTTCTCTTCGATCAATCGAATTTCCAAGGCCGATCGAATCCAAAGTCGTTTTCAAGGCGAAGACGCTTAATTCTTTGCGCTCGACAACTTCTCGGTCGATCAAAGGTAGCAACTGGGCACGATTTTACATTTGCACGTATGACGAGTGTCTTGCGAGTCACATTAAATGAGATTATAGTGAGATTAGCTTGTTCTGAAAGTATAATAATTTCGTTTCTTCCCAACAGAGGACCTAATTAACTTATCGAATTCGACCGTTCGTGATCATTCGAAACACCATTCTCATAAAAAAAAAATACTGACATAATAAAAATTAACTTACAAACACGTTATATTACCTTTTGCACTTTGTGACAAAAACGTGCATTTACGAACCCTCATATGATTTAGTATAATTTTAGAACCAAATAAGGTATAATGATATTTAATTTACATGAATTTGTAGACATCGAGGAACTACGTTTGCGGAAAAATCAACATTTTATTCCGTATAAATCGTGTGCCATTGTTCTAATAAAGAAATGGATAAATAAATAGGTTAGAAATTTCTAATTGTTATTACGAACTGACAAAATGATATTTACCAAAAGAATATCACTTTTACGATTTTCTCACTCATTATAGCTGAAATCTACTTGCAACCATCGTGCGAGCACTTCTCACGTTCTCTTCCGATGTAAAACTGGCTGACATCTTTTTTAAGTATCCTAGTATTCTTATCATATTCTGATTTGATTTCTTGTGCCACTCCAAGAGGGAACATGCATTTCTCAAAAAGTCGTACCGGAATAAGTTAATTCCCCGTAATCACTAAGAAACTTTAATGTCCTCCGAAAGGGGACATCCGAGTGATATGCTAGAATTACGATGTCCCCTGAGAGGGGACAGATGGGTGCAAAGGGTTAACTTGGAAACTTCGGACCGCCGGGCTCAACGTGTTCAACGATTTTCTCACTTCCTCTTTTCGATTAGTGGCGAACGACCATCGATCGAACGTCTCATCGCGGACGTCAGAGAGAATCGGCGTGGGTCCGCGCGCGTCGCTTCGAGGAGAAACGAATTCGACAGTCGAGAGAACGTCCGCGCGTATTAGCTCCGTCCGACTGTTTACTTCCACTTACAGGAGGACTCGTTTCTCCTATTGGCTCGAACGCCTGGCCGTGCTTCACGGTTCCGTCTACCCTAGCGGGACAGCCATGTGTGAAATTGACTCGTGAATTATGTGTAATTTGTCACACCGGTCTGCCGGCGGCGCCGAGCCGCGACTTCGCGGTTATACCGATGGCTGACTTCTCTCTCTCTCTCTCTCTCTATCGTTCTCTCTCGGTCCTTCACCGGAAGGGAGGTCGGTATGCGCAGCGGCGTCGCAACGCGCCGCACAGCGTCGTTGCCAAAGTGCTCCTTTGACTACGAATTTCTCGGGTAAGTGAACCGAGCGGGATCGAGGACGCTCTTAAATCTTAACACTTTGAAGGCCGGGCGCCGATATTTGTGCCTTTGTCCGACCTTCCTTCCTTCCTTCCTTCCTTCCTAAACGGAAGGATGCGCATTTGCATTTTGCCGCAGCATCGTATTTCCCCTTTTCCTCCCGAAGACAGCGGCGTCGATCGATATCTTTCCACGCGAGATTTTCCAAGCGGTCTTTCTCATATCCACGATAAACAACGACGAGAGCCACTTTTTTTTTTCTTCGCAGTCGAGTGGTAAAAATCGGTGAGCGACATTCAGCTCGGACGCAAGGCCACGTCCGAAAGAACACGCCTGTTGCGCGTCGTAATCGCGCGACCTTCGAGTACGCACTTTCAACCCTTTCGTTTCAACGGACCTCACCGCGGAGTCCCTCGTGTAGAATTTCGATCTTCGGCGTTCGGAGTCAAGTCTTTTGTCACAAGCACGCCGTTGTGACACCGCTTCGCGTTGCAGAAGCAAAATGATTTCTCTTCGTAACAGTGTGTTTACCAATTTTCCACCAACGTATTTTTAATTCAACAATGCAATTAATCTTTCTACATTGCACCACAAAATAGTAACCATAATTGTAACTTCAGCCTTCAGCATTCGGGACCAAGTCTTTCGTCTCAAACACGCCGCTCGTTTTGTGGCGATTGTAGTCATCCGTCGTGCGCAGATGTCGTTTTGTGATGACTATCGTCACCCGTGGTGCGCAGGTGTCGTTTTACGACAACTATAGTTATCCTTCGTTCGCAGGCGACGTTTTGTGGCAATTGTAGTCATCCGTGGTGCGCAAATGTCGTTTTGTGACGACTATCGTCACCCGTGGTGCGTAGGCGTCGTTTTGTGACGATTGTAGTCATCCGCCGTGCGCAGATGTCGTTTTGCGATGACTATAGTCATCCGTAATGTTTTCAGGTGCTGATTTACGACGACGCGATCTCGCGCCTCTCGGAAAGATCGAAAGAAAAACGAGAAGAACGCGTTGAAAAAAATGTCTTGAAGTTCCTCGTACGCCGTCGTCGCCTTTGGATCCGCGCGTCGTGCGAGCCGATCAACGACTCGCGATTTAAGAGATCGTCGCGAGGATTATCGATCGCTCGATCTCGCGCGTCGTCTCCTCGATGCGTCACGCAATTACGCGTAGGACCGTTCGAACGATGGAATTTCTTCGCGGTATCGCGCGGCCGTATCTCTTTGGCCAACGATCTCGATGACGCTGCCGTGCGCGCGCGTTAATATCGTCGGACAAAGGGCGCGCGAGGCAGAGCCGCCTTTGCCGCGCGTTTTACGCGGAAATCGTTATTATGCATCGGTTTGCGCACGTGCGTCGCTTCCCCCTGGGTGCTCCGGTATGGTATGCGACTGCGACCCGTTAGACGAAGCGGAGAGAAGCGCTTTCGCGCGGAATAACTCTCCTTGTAATATCGCGGCACGACAGAGACCGAGAAATCGGAGAATCGGAGAAAACTATCAGCGCGTCTTTCTCTTCGAAATCGTCTCTTACTTTGCGTTTATTTTTTCTCCGCTCCTCTTCCCTTCGTTCGAGCTATTAGGTTGGTGCGTATGAAACGTCGGATTTTCACGTGAATATATAAAACTGCATATTTTCTCAAAAGCTGTTTATTCCATTAGAATATCTCCATTTGCTTCGATATACTTTTCCCAACGTGATTTTAACCCTTCGCACTCCGCTGTCCTCTCTCGGGAGACATCGTAATTCTAGCATATCACTCGGATATCCCCTCTCAGGGGACTTTAAAGTTTATCAGTGATTATGGGGAATTAACTTATTCCAGCACAACTTTATGAGAAGTGCATGGTCCCCGTAGTTTTATCTTGAAGTGGCATACGAAATTAAATCAAAATATGGTAAAATTAAGAATTAAGAGGACACGTCCATCCGTATATTCGGTAGACGATAGAATAAATAATAAGCTACATATTCTCGATGTGGGAGAAAGAAAACGGGATTGTATTATTTGTTTGATAGGAAAAGTGGCGCTGGTAGCTAACGTCTAGAATGGTTCAGAGTGAAAAGAGTTAATGCATAGATGCCTGTCTTAAAGGAAGTCTGATCTGTAGAATATATAAACTCTGATATGGAATTTTTCACGCCGTCTTCATTTTCATACTGTTTAGCCCGTAAAAACTGTTCTAAATGTTCAACAAAAATAAAAGTCGGCGGTTGGCGAAAGATTCAGTGAATAAGCTGGGTGCTGCAAAATTTCATACTTTAATTCATTTAATCTCGCAATTGTTTTATACGACGTATTGCGGCCGAGCGTTTTCATGGAGAAGTGTCGGGCCATTAGTTCGTACGGTACTCACTTATCCATTTTTTTCACTTCACCAATTTCGGAAAGGTGTCGCATCGTATCGTTGTATGATCAACTCTCATTCTGGTGGATTCGTTTCCACCAATGCTTTCGGAGCGTCACTTTTCACAGATGTTTCGAGTCTTCCACGCGGTTCATTTTCTGGGAAAAAATCACCAGACCGAAATTTTTCAAAGCAACTCTGCACTTTTCGACCAAATGCCTATTTTACATTGCGTGCAGTTTTTGCAGCATTATTACCAAGTTTATACTCGTATAAAAAGATTACACGAATATCGCTTGAATTCGGATCTTAACGAACTTCAAAACAAATAACAAAATGGAACACTTTTGAGAAAATCTTTGTTGAAACGTAATTCTGGCAATGGACAGTACGACTATAAACGAGGTTACGCCAGAAACGAAAGCATAACGAAAACGGGGAGACAAACGTTCACGTGTAAAGAAAATTCGACATTTCATATGCACCGATCTAATATCTCTCCGATAGAGGGAATCCTGTTCCGCGTCGCGTCGAGTCTTCTTCGCATTCCATGTCGCCTTTAGACGCTCTCGAGTCCGACTTAAGTATTAAGAACGATAAGATGCGCGCCTTCACGCGGACCGACTCCTCGCTGGAGACTGGAGCGGCGCCAGGAGGCTTTATGGATTTTGCTTCCTAAGACGTTCTTGAGCGCGACACTCCCTTTCGAATACTGACCAGCGACATACGATCAGCCGTATCGCCGCGACGGACACCGAGAAGCCGCTCGTCCCGGAAAGAAAGGAGCGTCTCTTCGCCACGCGCGTCTTTCGCCTTGGAAAATCGTTCCGAGAAGAATAGAGGTTAGTCGTAACAGAAACGAGATCGCCTTAGGGCAGTTGTTTCGCGAGCGCTACCGGTCGTATTCAAAAAAATACGCCAATTCGCTGGATATCTGTTGGACGAATCGCGCTGCGTGTATACGCGATACGGAACTCGGCAATAGCCGAGTTAATGTCTCAACCCTTTCACTGCTAAAGGCGTAAATATGCGCTTTCACGAGTCTTTAAATTTATACGAAAGACGTAAATATACGCCGTCGAGATTTTTTATTGTAACGCTTTTACTGTTTTACCAATCGCTTCGACATAGAATTTGTCGATCTGTGCAACATGCTAACTGTATACTCGCGTTTGTTTTAATATTGTTCAGTCAATTGCCTACATTTTGTATGTAGTCAGTAATTGATGGTTCTCTCCGAAAGTGCGCCGTTGTGAAAATATTAACAATATATATTTACAATATGTACATTCGGTAAAGGAATTTTTCTACGGGGTGGGCCAACTTGAACCGACTGTTTTTAGTAATTTTTAAGTTTGGTGGGATTTATTTCTAATTATTAATGTAATATTAATTATATGCATTTTACATCAGTCGATTCAAATTGGACTACCCTGTATAATACGCGGATGACATAAAGGATTATCTGTAAACCCTTGGTATCGATTTACCGCACTAGGAATCTGGAAAAAGCACCCACGTCCGAGCTCGACCGTGGTGGAATTTTAACTCACTCTAAACGTTGCAATTCGTCAGCAACGACTAGGGAAAAAATGGAAGAAACGGATTATTATATTTATATATTATATATTGCATTATAGGTTGTTTGGAAAGTCACTTCGTTTTCTCATAACAGCTTTTCACAAAAACAACATAAAAAATCTCGTTTTTCCATTAAAAAAAGACAAAAACGAAATGACTTTCCGAATAACCTAATACATAAAGATTGCCGTCGGTCACGAAGCTCATCGAGGTATTCGCCTATGTTTCGCGGGCACAAGAATAATAAGAAATCGTGATTGGTGGCGGTCAATAAACGATAACGACTAGTCATTTTTTACTCGAAACGACGGTGTTCCCCAAACTTCGACATTCGTGCATCCCTTGCATAATTTTCGTGATACCGAGATTCGCTGGAATTCAACGAACGGTCGCCGCGCGATTCTCGAAACGATCCGCATTTGTCGACTCGTTGCGAGCTCGAATTCTGCTTGACGAGACAAGTGGCGCGAGCAATCTACGTCGAGCGTCCTTATGAGAGGGACAGAGACGAAGAGGAAGAAAGAGAGAGATAGAGAGAGATAGAGAGAGAATGATATACGTGTCCTTAGCGCGAGCGCGTAGCAGCAGGACCAAAAGACGCATCAAAATCTCATAACGCTGGCAAGTACGCGACAAGAAACTTTCGAATCCCTTGGACACGAGTCGCGCCAACTTGGTATCGGGTTCCGCGGGCGAAAAGCGCGCGCGCGCGCGCTCAAGAAAGTTTGACTCGCGGGGAGAACGAGCAGCTTCCTTCGAGCCACTTATCCGCCTATATCGTTATAAACTTGCCGCGCGATAGCGTCACGATTCTCTTCGTCGAAGTCGCCCGTGAAGAGCGACGAGCTTCTTCCTTTGCCTCGCGTCCCTCTCTCCCCGCCCTGCGACCTTCCGCTCGTCCTGGCATCGCCAGCGCGGCGTACGGGGCTCCTCGAAATAGCCTCTAAATAACGATGAATAAGGGAGAATGAAAAATGGCCGTCCAAAGCTTAGACGTTTTTCCTAAATACGAACGCATGTCGCTGAAAATCGTTCGTTTACACGCGGTGCGTAAATTTCTGGTGGTCGTTGTTAACGCACAATCGATCGATCTTTCAATCGTTAAGGAAGATTTCCATTCCCGATCTATTCCCGTTCGCGAAACGTCGCTTAGCGAACGAACCATTTATTATTCCTTTCTGTAGAATCTATCGTTTCTAAGTACGTGTTATGTAAATTTAACACATCGGTTGATAAAGTTCCGGTCTGACAGACAGATGGCGCTACAAATACAAAATTAATATTTTCATAGAAAATACTGATCTTCAAAAGATAACTGTAAAAATTGCATGACGATCTGACGTTTGGCACAGTCGCAGTGATTTTAGTGAAACAAAAGAATTTCGTGTGTTGACGAAACATTATTTGATGGGAAAAGACACTGTTAAACCGAAAGCTTGGCTTCATAAGTGTTATCCGGATTCTGCACCATTATTGACTGGTTTGCTGAATTTAAACGTGGTCGTACGAACATCGGTATGTTGTGGCACGCTCTGGTCGCCAAAAAGAGGTGGTTACATCAAAAAACATCGAAATAACCCTAGAAATTGTTTCGTCAAATCGTAAAGTAAAGGTGCAAGAGATAGCTGACGCTCTAAAGATATCAAAGGAACTCGTAGACTTTATTTCGCATTATCGGGCATTATTTTTAGACGGGGAACTTATCAGCCGCGTTTATCCAATATTAGTGTTAAATTGTAAAGGCGCGTATCAATCTTTCTCCTATTTCATCCAGTATTAGTGTTAAGACGTTGAGTGCCAAGCGAATTCTGCGCGCTACGCAGAAGAGCATCATATTTTATACTGTCAGTCACCGATGACTGACGCGACACTCAACGTGTTAAAGAGTACAGACGCGTACTAATCTTTCTCTTATATCGTCCTTCGTTTGTCTTAAAGAATAAAGGCACGTATGAACTTTCTTCGATTTCCTAATTTCCGTCCGACTAACCGTAAATTCAACCGTTCCTTTAGCCGAGTAGTTAATCGTGAAGGATAATTTACGACCCTCACCTCGCGAGCGTGCGTTATTTCATCGTTACTTGTTTTTCTCCATTCGCGTTTACCAATATTTGCTCATTGTTCTATTATCGTTACAATAAACGTTTTTGTACATTAACACGTTGCAGTCCATTTACTCGCTATTAGCGTAAAGTGCGCGTCTATTCTACCATTAGCACGTTAGCGAAGGGGCCAGAATTTGAGAATATTGTCCTCGCTGTGGAATGGCGCTATTTTCGTACTTCTTACGCGTTTTGACGCATATCTTTACAAATACTCGCCTACTTATGCAATTATCAGCGTTCTTACAGCGTTCGAATCGTGCGATTTACGACCGCGTGATTCGAGCCGGAACGGTCGCCATTAAACGCGGTTTCGACGAGCCGCGTCCCCTAAAATCGTTCGGAATCCTCGACGTTGAAGAGCTTCGTTCGCCTTCGCTTCAAGAGCGTTTTATTTCCCGCTACTTCGCGCCACCGCGTTCATCGATCGAATTCCGTCGGAGTGTCGACGTCCTTCGGAACGATTTCCCAAGGAGTATCTCGCTGGTAGTTTCAGGTTCCCAGCGATGAAACGCGTAGTTTATTCCGCGAGAGAGAGAGAGAGAGAGAGAGAGACTCGAAGGTTTCGAAGCAATTCTTCGCGCGCGGAAACGCGTCGGTCGAACGAAGCTCCGCGGAAAGTTGAACGAGATGCCCTTCGAAGTTGGCCGCTAGCGAAGTTCGCTCGAGGGACGTTCGACGTGCGGTTCTTACAAAAAGTAAAGGGAGAAAACGCTGGGACGTCTTCCTCGTCGGGCGAGGATAGTTGGAGCAAGGGCGTGGAGGAACTCGAGCACTCGCGAAGGGTGCCGTCCTTTATCCGTCCGACTATATCGTCCAGAAACTAATTACCACGGCGGTCGATGTCGGTACCTCGTGTGCCAAATGGTTCTTCGCGGTCGGAAGGGGAAGGGGCGACGGCGGGAGGGAAGAGCGCGCACGTTGTATGGACAAAAGGAGACAGGAAGAGGTCGACGGCTCGGTCGCCCGTGTAACGACGATCCTATCATCGACTAACGGACCCGGGACTACAGAAGTTTCACGATCGTGACGCACGGTGTCGTTGTCGCCGTTGTCGTCGAGAGCGACGAAGCCGACATTCCGCTCGTATTCTCGATGCTTGTCGTCGTGTCGTCGTCGCCGATGCGCATCGATCACGATCGCGACA
>JAITYT010000071.1:31640-42842 GCA_025433975.1 Liostenogaster flavolineata | reverse complement strand
AATAGTGACGCAATTATAGTTACGCAGCTAAATAATTATTACCTAGTGAAATAAATATTATTATTTAAAATAAAAATTCCATGAACTAACACAAAGCAAAAAAGAAAATATTTCAAGATGTGTGGACAGATAATTGAAGACAATGTTTTAAATTTACAGTATTTTCGATATCTAAAGATTGACAATTTTAGTTTAGAAATGATTGATTTTAAAACTTCAACGTTATAGACGGATAAATTCAAGAAATTGCGGAAAGATTTGGAAAACAGGAGATAATCATCTTCTCATGATATCGACATGTTGGGCATCACTTCCTATGAAGTCTTCGTCATTGAAAAAAATTGGCTTTGCCATTTAGTCTACATTCGGCCAAAAAAGGTTGCCGACCCCTGGTTGGGCCTAAGATGGGCCTCTCTGTGTATTTTTCCGTGGTCCAGTGGACCCCTAGGAAGGGTTGTTTGCACGATCGCTGGCGCGGTCGTAGCAAAGTGATCGCGAGACGTTGAACAAGAAAAGAAGGAAAGGATCAGAGATCGTCGCTTCCAGTTTCGCGTCCAGATATTCGAGGATTTTGCCAGGAGAACGATATTGTAGTCATCCTCTCGGCGCTCCTATCAATCCTGAACACTTTCTTCCTGGCAATCTCTCTGCCTTCCCCTCTAGCTCGAGGTAGCCGTGGTTATTACGATGTCCGGAAGCTCCTCAAGCTCGCGCTCGCTCACGGTACATCCGCCAGCAGCGAAATATGCGGACGTTCTCGAACGCTTGCCTTCTCTCGTCGCTAAAAAGCGCTCCTCGTCCGGCTTGAAATTTATTCCGAGCTCCGACGGAGGAGAGCCATACGCTAAATACGTCGAGAGTCGATGTATCTTCGGTAGGCGTAGGAAAAAGTTGGCCGGAACGGAGGCGACGCGGCCGACGCTCCGCCGGTTCTATGAAATATGCAGGAGTCGGCGCGTTCTTCGACTTCGTCCTCGGTTATTTTCGCGCGTCCCTCGCTCGACCGCGGCGCGATTTCGCTCCGCTCGTCGAGCCGCGCGCGTAAAAACGATCTTCCGAGGACGACGGAAAAAAATCCCCGATACTCCTTCGACTTGCTCCAGGTGGCGAGAGGGCGAGGGTGCGCGGGGGAGCTCTCGGAAGGATAAAATTCGCGGCGATCCACTTTACGAGAATCCTTGATTAAACGCGCGAGAGACTCGGCGGCGGCGCTGCTACCGCGAGAAGGTAGACGCAGCGTGCCGCGGTATTCGAGGCACGTCCCCTCGACGCTTTAACGTCGTAGCGCCGACGTTTTTATCGGGCGCGCGAACCCCGGCGCGCCGCCGTTTCGCCCGTAATCTCTTATCGTAATTAAAATTTCATCTACGAAAGGGAAGGGATCTTTTTGACCTTCTCGTTACGGACTATGGGCGACTAACTGCGCCGACTCTCGTCGGTAAAAAAGAATTTACGAGCAATTATAATTTCATATACAACTGCCCTGATTTGTATTTTTATTTATAATAATGGGAAATATTTAGTAGTTACTTGATTTGATCGAGGAAAAAGGATACAAGCTAGACAATTCGTAATAATCGATATGGTGAATTTATTTAAAATATAAACAAAGAGTAAAACCCCGTTTCAGCACGTTCCTGTGCTATGGCTTTACTGTACGACTGTTTTTCTCCGCTCGGTCCTTTCCAATCGGCTGTTCTTGCCCTTCTTTCCCCTTGGACACTTAGCCTCGAAACGAGGAAAGAAAAAAAGACATTTCTCGGAGTCTGTTCGCAATCAAGTACACCTCGCATTTTAGCGATCGAACGCAACTGTCCGCGTCTCGGAATCAACTGTACATCGTCGTAATCCTCTCCTTGTTAAAGGGTAGTACCTTGTATTAGGGGGGTCGAGTAATCCAATTTTTTTTTGCTGGCGAAAAGATTGATTTATTAAAGAAATGTTAAATACCAATCGACAAATTGTATGACAATTTGTCGTGAATCGTATGACAAATTTCCATCATTTTCTAACACTTCTTGCCAGCGTAAAAGCAATTGTTTGATTCCCTTTTTAAAGAAGTTCTCCGATTTTCCATTGAAAAGGTGGTAATCCGACAGCGCGAGATCCGTCGAATAGGATAGACGAGGTAAAAGTTCCAATCCAAGCTCCTTTATTTTTTCCTGTGTTATTTTTGCAGCGTGAGACCTCCCGTTATCATGTCGAAGGGTCTTTTTCTAGTTATTGACTAAAACAGATCGTCTTTTTATGAGCTCTCATTTAATTCGCTCGAGTTGTTACCAGGTCTGACCAGGTTCAAGCAATTCATAGTGTACGATTCCAGAAAAATCCCACCGCAAACAAACAAGGACCATCTCTATTGCTAACGATGATCTATTTTTCGTACAGGATTATCGTATCGATCCGTCGCAAAAATGAATTGGCTTGGTACCGAGATAAAGTAGACACATTGACGAAATGGACCACCGTAGCGAAAGGGTTAAATGGTAATGAACCAAACAGTGTCTCCTAATGTCCTACCTATCTCTTGCGTTCCCAATCGTGGGAACACCCTCAGATGCTTAGAACGTCGGAACTTGCGACGCATCGCCGTTATGAGTGAAGAGCCGCGACGAGTCAACAGGTTCCCAGTGCTTCTCAGCCTCGAAGCTTTTCGCCCTCCCGAAAGCGCGAAGGTTAGCGCCTGGAGGACGTTACCCTTGGCGGAACGATTCCACGCGACTCCTCGCGTCTTCGTGGATTGCATGCCGCGGTGATTAAAGCACGAGGAGGATCGATCGTCGATCACGATCTTTACGTTGCCTCGGCGACGACGACAACGACGACGATCTCGGCGGTATGCGGACGCGATTAGTCGCTATCGTCCGATCGTGCGGAGGTTAAGCGTTTCCCAGGGGCGCGAAAGGAGACGCGTCCGCCCGCTGGGGTTGGCGCGCTTGCTCGCCGCGGTTTCCTCCTTCGTTAGGAGAACAGAGACTCCGTCGTGTCGAACCGGGCCATAACGATCGGTCAACGGTGCGGGAGGGAAGATTAGTCATCGGGCGGACTGTTGGTAGCGCCGTTTACGGCCTTCTCCGACTCGACCGGGTCTTCCAGCACGCCTCGCGATGGATATATCCTTCGTTAGCGCGGAAGGGTTCCCCTAATTACGTTCGAAGCGACCATACGATATTGCGTATTCGCGCGCCTCTCTTCTCGGCTCTCTTCGAATATCTACGACCGAATCCGTTCGAAGCGTGTTGTAGTACAGGTAGCCCTTCTACAACACGCTTTCGTTATAACACGATTCATAAATTGTGGGAACCCTCCTACGACACGGCGTCCTATAACATGCTTTCGTTCTAATACGACAAGGAAATTGCGAAAACCTTTGTAGAGTACTGCACTTATACGCGATACGATGTAAATACAATACAATGCTAATTTCTAGTGGTTTTTTTTCCCAATGTAGACCCTTCCGCTGAAAGAAACCGAAAGCCTCGTACCGAAAAATTTGAAATGATCCGGTACGAACCGGCGAGCAAAGTAGAATTACGGATTTTTTTAAGAGGGAAGAAGATGCAAAGGTTCTGAAAGTAAAGGCGAGAAACGTTTTCAGTTGATTATACTGAGCAGTGACGACGAAGAAATTTATCGAATTAAAATTGCGTTGAATTAAAATGATATCTTTTATTTTGTTTTGTTTTGTGTTTTGTGTCGAGCTCGATACCGAAATAAATAACGCAAGAGTAAACATTGCAAACCTATTCACGACTCTATCGAGTCTTTTTCTTTTCTCTCTTTTCTATCTTTTCCGAGAGCTTGCTTCGATTTCTTCCAGTACACGTTCCTCCGATCGATCTCGCTTCGCCCGTGGACGTCCGCGTTTATTTAACCGAGCGCGTACCTCGGAGCGTGCGAATTCCCTTCTAGGGTATTCGCGCGCAGTCAATGAACGCGCTCTGAAAACGTTCTCTTGGCAGACGGCGACGCGGCCGGCCGACGTGAAAATATCATTTCCGCTCCTAGAAGCTCGGCTGGATCCGCGTCTCCATTACTCGTATCGGGCTACGTCGAACGGTTAGCCACGCTCGTCCGGTCGGATCCCGTGGTAACGCTCTTGGCAAAGTCCGCGTACGCGTCTGCGCGTCCGCCTTTACCGCCCCCTCCTCCTATCCGCGTCTGTTTAAATTACCACTTCGTTCCTCGGCCGACCTTTATCGCCTCGCGGAAATTATTAATTTAATGACGGTGGATCCGGCAGCCTCCCTCGTTTCGTACGAGCGTGACTCCGCCCTGGAATAGGCAGAGGGGAGAGAACCGTGTCGTTTCACGATATCTTCCAAAGCAATACCATGTCGAAGTGTCGCGAATTTATTGGGTGGGCAACTAAGCGATAGCGGATTTTGTCGATAGATGGACTTAGCACATTCTTTTGTTTTATCAACGTGTTCAAAGTGCCTAACCTATTTGCTTTTCTTGTTATTTGGACTTCCGCCTTTAATTTAGTCGTTTAGCCTAAAATTGTATCCATCAGTTATTTAGTCTCGTTTTTATCCCAATTTAAAAATGGAATAACAGGACGCGCATTTCAGACATATTTTATTGTATTATTTCCGGAAAGGCAAGAAGTTAGGTGAAACTGGTTTACCAAATTTCGTTCTGGTGATTTTTCACTGAAAAATGCGCAGCGATCTGGCCGTCCAGTTGAAGTTGACGAGACCCATCGCATCAAGGCCATTATCGGTTCAGATCGTCATAGCACAACACGTAACATTGCAGAGATGTGTGGCATAGATGCATTAAAAAAGAATTAAAAGAGCTTGGCTAAGTCAAGAAACTCGGTTTATAGGTCTCTCATCGGCTTAAAGAAATTCATTTGACGCAACGCATTAGCATCTGCGATTCGTTCCTGAAACGCAAGGAAATTGATCCATTTCTGAAGCGACAGATTTCTAACGACAAAAAGTTAAATCGTGATGCAAATGATACAAAATGAAACTGCCCAGACGACATCGAAAGCTGAGATTCACCAAAACAGATTATGCTGTCAGTTCAGTGGGATTATAAAGAAACTTCCATTTAGAACTCTTTAAATGGTAAAATTTTTAATGACGCTAATGACGTAAAGTCACATTTAATTCAGTTTTTTGCTGGAAGAAATGAGAGGTTCTGTGAACGTGGAATTATGATACTGCCTAAAAGATGGCAAAAGATCATCGACAAAAACGGACAATACCTGATTGAACGAAGTCATATTTTTAAGTAAAAATTTTGAATTTCCCTTCTTATCTAAAATCCGCGATCACTTAGTTGCCAACCCAATGCTAGGATAAGAATTTCTGCGGCTGAGATTTGCGAAGAACGAGAGAAATATGTGGGAAGAGAGAGGGAGGATGGAAGACGATCAACGTTTCGAGGTTTGGACGCTAGCGATTCGTCGAGAACACGCGGTTTTTCGTTACAACGTCCGTGAGAGATCGTTCGAGTGAAGAAGGATAATTACACCGAAGTCAAGCGCGCCTCTAGCGCGTAGAAAAAAGGCCAAAGACGAGGAGAAGGAGGAGGTAGAGATAGCGTTATAGTCTGTTGAGGCGTATTTATACTAACTACATCGTAGAGGCACCGAAGTTAACGGCGAAATTCTCCCTTTCGTCGGCGGAATATAGACCTATTATGCGTACCGCTATTATCGTTAATAAGAATGAGATTTACGAGTTACGAGCGGCCAACTTTTTGCTTCTAGCAGAAATAATTCGCGAGTAACGGGCGAATGATGCGCGCGTCCTTGGTCGATTCGTCTTCCTTTTCTTCATTATTTCTCCCCAAGAGCAACAGCTACGATCGAACGCGATATCGGCTGGATTCGATCTTAACCCATTGCCCTCCGCGACTTAAAAATACAAAAAAAATTGAATTAATCGTACAATGATATCCATACTAATCAACTTTGGATTTGAAATTTGAAAATGTGTCCAAAAAAAATGGGACATCGGCGGATAGTGGGTTAAGTCGATGTCGCGTTAACTCCTGGGCTAATCGAAACCAGTAACCCGCGATTACATCGCGAGATCATCCTCGAATTCGTCGACACTTCGCGAGACGTTCGTCGTCCTTCGGAAGCGCGAACGTCTAACAAATGCACCGACAAAGGCCACCGAAATGCGGAGAGGTATCTTAATTGGTTCTCCCGAGCTTATGATCGTCCTCCTCCTCCTTCTCCTCCTCTACCACCTTGTCTTCGTCTTCTGTCTCTGTCTCTGTCTCCGTCATCGTCGTTCTCGTCGTCGTTCTGGGATTCTACGACGACCGCGTTGCCTCTTTGCCATGTGGCGCTCTCACGGGAATTATTAATTTAACGACGGAGAATCTGGTCGACTTCCTTATTGCGAGTGACCAAGGTAGTTTCGAGCTCCGACCGGCGCGCTCGTGTTTGTCCTGTTCGTAGGAAGGCGATAGCGATAGGACGTCTTTAGAGCGAGCTTCTGCCGTTGCGAAACTCTCCTCCTTATATGTACATGCGCGCGCGCGCGTGTATGTTGCGCGGCGTGTATCCGTTTAAATCGATATCGCGTCGGACGTGAAAGACCACGTTCTCACGCGACGTCGTCTCCGATCGCGATCCTCTCTCCGTTAACCTCTCCTCCAGTCCTCTCCGTAAATCCTCTTTCGAGCATCGCCAGTGCGTATTTATTAGATTGGTGCATACGAAATGTCACTTTCTTTTCTCGCGTTTCTTTACACGCGAATGTTTGTCTTTCTGTTTTTGTTGTGCTTTTGTTTTCGGTTTAACCTTGCTTAGAATCGTCGTACTTTCCATTGCCAGAGTCACGTTTCAACGAAGAAGATTTTCTCAAAAGCGTTCCAGTTTGTTATTTGTTTTGAATTTCGTAAGGATACGAATTCAAACGATATTCGAGTAATTTTTTTATACGAGTATAAACTTGGTAATAATGCTGCAAAACTTGCACGCAATATAAATATCGCGTTTGGTGAGAATACCCTTAACGATCAAAAATTTGAAAAATTTCGGTCTGGTGATTTTTTTCCTTAGAAAATGAACCGCCTGGAGATCCAAAACGTCTGTGAAAAGTGATGCTCCGAAAGCATTGGTGTAAACGAATCCAACAATTTGGAATGAAAGTTAACCCTTACAACGATATGCGACACCTTTCTGCGAATAGCAAGGTGAAAAAAATGGGTAAGTGGATATCGCGCGAACTAATGGCCTAATGCTTCTTCACGACAACGCTTCTTTCGCCAACCGACTTTAATTTTTTTTGAACATTTAGAACAGTTTCAGTAGAACAGGAACTGAAAAATTCCATATCAGAGCTTACCGATTCTAAAGATCAGAATTGTTTAAAGACAGGCATCCACGCATTAAAATCTCGTTGGAAAAAGTGTATCGAAGCAAACGGAGCATATTTTGATCAAATAAACAGCTTTTAAAAAAAGATACGCAGTTTTATATATTCATTTAAAAATCCGATGTTTCATACGCACCAACCTACTACCTTCGATTATTACCTTGATATTATTTCGATCGAAAAATGTCGTGATCGCACCAAAATGTTCGACCGGGAAAATCCGTCGGTAAAATCGAGAATGTTTAACGAGAATTTTTTTTTCCACGCTGAATATTACATCGACGAGTACGAAAAACGAGTTCCGCGGAAACTCGGCTGCCGAGATGCTGCTTGAGAAAAAATGAGAAAGGTCTGATGGAAAATTATGCTGGCAATTGAATCGCGACGTTTCGCGAGAACGGACGGAAGGACATTGCAATCGCGTAAATCGTAACGAAACGTATTAAGTTTTACAACTTTCGACGTTGTAGACCGCTCTTTTCCCTAGCTACGACAATTGTCCTACGGTCACTCGATCATGGCGATTGCTTTCGTTCGACCTACAAACGCGACATTACCGAAAAGAAAGAACGACTTCGAATCGGAGTCGTTCTTCCTTGCCTCCTGCGTATCCGATGAAGATCCTCGACCCTATGATGAAATTTGCAAGACGACCGAGCTACTTCCGGCGTCCTCCGTCGAGACGACGTACGCTCGATTACCTTCTAGACGATGGAATTTTTAAAACGACGTCCAGAAGAGCAGTATTCGCGCATTCTCGTGGATCGCACGGTGCAGCCTCTTCCAGATCGATCTCCGTGGCAGCGTTCGTCGTCGTCGTCGTCGTCGTCATCGTCGAGTTCCATACGCCCTCGGCCTCGAATCGAGCTCCGTCTTGCTTCGTTACTCTCTCGGTTCGTTGCCTTCGTTTCGAAGCAAATCTCATCCCGGAGGCGAGCGCTCCGTCGTTCGCGAAAAAAGGCGGCGGAACCAGCTCTACTCGTTCCCGGCACGCATCGAGATCTACGTCGGAAAATTCCTATCGTTCCCACGATTCGAGTCGAGGGAGACGCGTGCGACCGTTACCGACGGCGTGGGTGTCGCCATCGCGCCGCGGAATCACCGCGTTACGCGAGATTGCCGTAGAATTTACGCGCGAATTTGCATACGGTCGCTCGATAAACCGCGTACACGACGAAGCCTCGTTATCGCTGCTTCGAGTCCCTCGTCGAAATCCCGATGAAGCGACGAGGAGGAAGTCGACTCTCCTCGCGATTCGTTCTTTCGTCGATGGGACGTACACGTACGTCGTTTTTCCATTTGTCCCATGTTCCAAGTCTCAATGGCTCGCTCGACAAGGTCGTTTACGCGTCGGGACGTTGAAGGTTATTCGTTTGACACTGCAAGTACGAACCTGGGGTCTCCGAAGACCCTAGAAATACATTTTCCAAAATATCAGGTTTTTCGGGAGTTGGTTTTTTTTTATGAAAATGATTTCGCGGCTAAATGCAATTGAGCTCTCTATTGGGAAAAATTGCAGTAATTGAAACTTCACGTATTCCTGGAGAATCATATTAGAATTAGAAATCTATAATAATAGTTTACCTTAATTTAAATTATAGGACCACGCCATGAAAGAGATTCGAATAAGGTGCATCGATTGCATTTCCAATTCATGCGAATCAAACTGAATTAGAATTAACTGAACTGACCGACTGAATTTTATTCTTTCTATATTTCTTGTTTTATTCGAATATTGATCTTGTAAAAAATATTTCATTTTTATATCAAAGTAAAATTAAATATTTTATTTTTGGAATATAGGCCATTTTTACACTATTCTTGTATAAATTATTATCCTTATTCAATATTTATACATTCCTTTCCTGGACAGTAAATATCGTTACTAGAATTCGATTTTGAAAGTCTGGGTCCTTTGGGACCCAGGCCCGTACTCGAAGTGTTAATATTTATGGGAACGCGACTCGCGCCATATTTAAGTTGCAGAACGCCTACGAGAACGTCGAAGTCTTTGTGGATTTGGGTACTTAGTCGACTGGACTATCGTACGCGAAATGAGAAGACCTGCGTCCGTTTTTTCTCTGGGCATCTAAAATGATATAATTCTACATTTTTTCGTGATTTATATCGTATATTCCATGTTTTTAATTATTCTATATTCTTGATACATTTGAGGGGAATATATATTAGCTATTTATATACGTGTGAATTCAAGGAAGAGACACGCGTAATCGAAGTACACCCAATTCTGCTTTTACACGAACTTTTTTACATGATTTGGATTTAACACGAATTAGAAATTAGAATTGATTATAGACAATGTACCCGGTCATCCGGTCTTAGAGCATCCAAACGTGCAATTTTGTTTTTTGCCGCCTTGTACCACATCCTTGATACAACCGTTAGGTCAAGGCATAATTGCGACATTTAAAACATACCACGTAAAGCGAACGTTTCGACACGTTTCGGACAAGTTGAGCGATGAAACGCTAACGCGTGGAAGAAATTTTCTATTATGGATCGTATCGATCTAATTGAATTAGCACTGGCTTAATTAAGACCATCCACTTTGAACGCATGTTGGAAGGCTGTTTGACCAGAATGTATTAAAATGAAAGCGTCCGTTCTTCCTAATACGATCGAATTTTCCAAAGTCGTAACATTGGCACGTACAATTGGCAGAGAAGGATTCGATGATCTATCGTTCGAAGATGTCGATAAACTTTGTACGATACATGTGCAATCTTTATGAAATTAAATGTTCAAGATCCTAGCATGAAAACTCATGATTTATTGTATTGCGTTTGCTGATTTCTTAAGACTGGAACCAATCTTCAATTTTTTGATGGATGCAACATATTTTTTACAGAAATCTTTTTTTACACATATTCTTTGGGTACGCATCTATCGTGTGAAAACAGAATTAGGCGTATTATTAGAGGATATTGAGCGCGGTCGAACCACGAGTGATAATTAAGTCTCTCGCCACAGTCCCTAAGAAGGCCGGTCACGTTTTCAGCCGTTCAAAATTATTTCTTCATCTTTTTAGGAAATTATATCCTATGTATTTGATGGAAATAACCAAAGTATTATACGAACCACAAGTCTGACTTGCGCTGCTTACATTCGGTCCTAATTTTTCACCACGCGATAATTCGCTAGTACACGAACGGTTTCGATAATTCGCGAAGTCGTACGTCGCCAAAGAGGAGAAGAGACGAGACGTCGCGAGCTCCATCGAGCCTGATCTTCGTTCGGGCTACGAGCTGAAGAAAAAGTTAAACGTTCTTTACTGAGAGATCGACGAGCATCGATAAGTCGTCCGGGTTCTGGCCGTAGGACTTCGTGGATGTATTCGAGGTGTCCAACTCGTACGATCTTAAACGAGTTACGTTACTCGTACGATCTTAGGAGTTTGTTATCGCCTGCCTCCGGCACGGAACTGGGTCGAACCTCGTCTCCCTTCCACATGCGGTTTCTCGAAAAAGGCGAGGCGGCTGCACGCGCATGGATGAACAATGTGCGCGTTGCTTCCTATCGCGTTCACGATGGATCGTCGATAGGCGAGTGTTCGTTCCAGTAAACTTTACCGTTACTCGTTATTCTATCGTCTACGCGAAAAGCCGAAATTTTAATGAGAGATTTAATGAGATTAAGAAAAGGTAAGGGATCCAAATTAATGGATTCGACTGTACGGGTCGATATACAAAAATGCTTCAAAAGTAGTAGTAGTAAATTTATTAAACTTAAAAACAACTGTCATGATATTTATACGTTATCTTGGCTCTCTTTTATCTAAAATCTTTTTTTTATATAATTTTTGTAATATATAAAGAAAAATCTAAAAACATTC
>JAITYT010000071.1:15981-28254 GCA_025433975.1 Liostenogaster flavolineata | reverse complement strand
TCTCTCTCTCTCTCTCTCTCTCTCACTTCTTCGCGATACTAGAGTTCGATCGGTACCGCGCGGTAATTCGCCGCCAACGACCACTGTTGCGCGAGCGACGAGAAGAACTGGGGCAAAAAACGTATTCGACGTAACGAAGGTAAATAAGGAACGATACGCGCGCCTTGCGATAATCCGTGGTTAACGCGGAGCCTTCGTCGACTCGATCGCGCGACCGAAACTAAAGGAAAGTAAAAAGAGAGCCGTACGCGTACGAGATACTACGAAAGTAAATACGAAGGAACGAACAGGCGAGACGAATGGAGCGCGATCGAAAAGCGTGACGAACGGACGGACGCCAACGTGAAAAGAAGTCTAAGGTAATCGACTTCGTCTCGATAGGAGCAACGTTCCTCCATCTTGGTGAGTAAATCGGCTGGTAAGCGCGTATTCGAAGTCGCGTGCTCTGGGGTGCGTCACGCACCGCGCGTGTTTGTCGATGCGCGGCCAAAGCCGGCGCAAATTAATATTCCCGTAGGGTGGCTCAAAATCCCGGATGTCGGGCTTCTCGCGCGGCCGTACTCCTTCCCCCCTCCCCCCTGTCTCGTTGCGGACGCTCGCGGCAGGCAATATCGCGGCCATGTATTTTGCAATTACGCGTAAATACGGTTACACGAGATTAGAGAGTGAATTAGCACATTCAATTAACGTTTACTACCGAGCGGAGACGTGGCGGCGGTCGTGGGGCGCCACCAACACCCTCGCATCTATTTCACGGGATTTCTCCCGGGCGATCCGCCGTATCGCGCGATTCGCCTTTCAAAGCCGAAGACGAATCCTCGCGTTCACCTTCGCGTCCTTTCTGCGTACGTCGTTTCGTCGACGTTGTCGTTCGCGCAATCGACGAGATGCACGGAGATTTTTTTCCCGGACGATAGGAATTTAGATCCTAAAGAGAATCTTTGGTGATACGTCAAAAAATCGGTGGATGTTTCGGGGACACGATACCTAGCTTATTCACCGGATCTTTTGCCAACCGAGTTTCTTTCTTTTTAAACATTTAAAAGAGCTTTTACGGGCTGAGAACGAAGACAGTCCGACGAATTCCATATCGGAGTTTATTGATTCTAGAGATCAGAATTTCTCTAAGATATGCATCTATGCGTTAAAATACCGTTGAGAAAAGTATATCGAAGCTAATGGAGCATATTTTGATTAAATAAACAGCTTTTGAAATAAAGTATGCTGTTGTATATATTTGATCAAAAAGCTGACATTTCATACGCACCAACCTAATGTCTAGGTCTACCGGAAAGTAATCGATATTTTTTTGATTTTTAGAAATTTTCTCTTAATTTTTTTTAAAGATTCATTAAAAAGAGAATCGAACAACTGCCTTTACGCTGGAAAAAAGTGTTAAAAAATGATGGAAATTATTTTGTTGATTGGTATTTAAGATTTCTTTAATAAATAAATGCAACAAAAAATTTGATTACTTTTCTTTTCTCCTAATATTTCCTACCGATTTAAATCGTCTCGAAGCGGAAAAATCTTCGAGTTTTCTGCGCTGACGTGTTTCTTTTTTTTTTCTTTCTTTCCTTTTTTTTGAGGGGAAATTTTTAAATCAAGCGGCGATATGCATAGCCGCGAGATTGGGAATGAATATTTTCTCGTCGGAGTAGAGGTTATCCTCCGGCTTACGGTGTTACAAATATTTTTGGTTCCACTTTCCTAGTTGCGTTTATTTTACGGAACAAAAGCTCGTCGCAACAAATATCGTGGGAACGTTTCGTTTTACCTCTCGTTTTTCTACTTTCCTTTTTATTTCCGACACGCTTTCGTATCGTACGATGACCTTGCGTAAGATTTGCTCTTTTTTCCTCTCCGATATTGCTACACGATGTTTCTGCGTTCGAAGAATTGTCGCCGTAGGTATCATGAAATTGCTTTCGCGATGACGTTCGTAGAAAGCGCGTTTACCTTGGAAAGTAGGTTGAAAATGCACGATTTTCGTTCTCTCCTCTGTCGTTACATCGACACCTCGTATATTCTTTACGTTTTTCCATTCGCTCGATGCGAATCGAATTCAGGATCATATTATATCAAAGTTACTGACGACACGTGATGAGTCATTCGTGCCGTCTAGGGAAACTTCACGCGCTTTTATTTGATTTTCACGCTGATTCGAGAACTTGAGTCTCCAGTGGAAAGCAAAGTTAATAAAACAACATTATGCTCGATGCTTTCCAGAGAAGAGGTAATTCAAAAATTAAATAAATATACTTTCGGCTTTGCGTGGCAAATAACGATGTACATCGCGGCTTTCGCGTAACTTTCCGACAAGCATTTTAACGTCCAACGAAGAACGAGCAGCCACTGCGATCGACATTGTGCCAATCCGGAGGACGATTCTTTAGATTCGAAATAGAATAGAAACAATTATTGATAAATTATTAGCAGCTACCGAAATGTCAAGGCAAATAAAGCACGAGAACCATCGTTTCATAGATAAACATCCAGGCAGTGCAAGAATCGTTCGCAAATGCTGCAAATAATGTCACAGGAAACCATCGGAACGAGTGGACGCCTCCATAGTCCGCAAGAAAGCCAAGCGCGTTACCACGTTTTGTCCTGTTTGCGACGATCAACCGGCTTAACGCTTGAAACGCTTTCAAAAAATTCGCAACAAGAAATAATTCTCTTTTATAAATAAAAATACTTCGTGTACCACCGGTGGCCCAGCCCGCCCGACGAGACAATTCTGTATGTATCACGGGACATACAATAATGTACCACCGGTGGTACGTCCCGTTGCGAACGTGTTAAAAGTACGTCATTGCCCGTCGTTACCTCGCGATTAACATTGCATATCCATTACAACGCGAGCATCGAAAATCCATTTCGCTTTACGATTACACTGGAAACGACGGCGTTAAAAGTTTACGCGAAACACGTCACCGACGCGCAACGTTCGTTAAATACGATATAAATTCGGTAGATACTATCTCGCTAATTCTCTAATTGGCTAAGTTAATATCCAGAAATGCAGGCTGAAATTTTACCCTCGCGTATCTTCTCCCTTGGAGGAGGAAGTAATATCGGGAGTCCCCGGGCTGTGTCGAGAATTATTCTGGATTTGGTGTCGCGCGCGTTACGCGTAACTTATAAACGAATAGAATATACGTGCACGTATATGCTGGTGTTGGGTGTCGACGCCGCGCGTTTGCGTGCTCGATGCGCGTGTACGTGCATATTCGTATGCACGTTGCGAACAGAAATGCTTTTCGTTCGTGGAACGAGCCGCACCATGCACAGTAACGCGTCGCGCGACAAAAGGAAGGAAAATATGGCGTTGCCGACGATTCGCAATGAAATTTAAACGTTGACGCGAAGACTTTTAAGTACGACAACGTCGCTTGAACGGGCGAACGTGCGTCTATTTTTAAAGAATTAACGCGACATCGCTCTAAGGGTTCCGTCTGCTCTTCCAGCGAACTTTCCCACCTGCTCGATTTAAAAAGGATTACTTAGTGTCGCCGACGATCGCGTTGTTGTAAATGTTTCGTACTTTTCTCCTTCCTTTTCTTATTCTTTCCATCCGTTCGCTGAACGTAGGAGGCTCGATTTTAAAAGCTCGCTGCTCGAGTCGTCGCAGCACTTGACCATTACGTTGCCATTACGCGGACGACATCTTCGCTTCAGAATTGTCAGTTTCATTTTCTTCCGAATATCACGATCGACGTTAATGACATAAATGGCATAAGTTTGTATTAACACTGTTATCCACGTATGGATGACGTTTTTCTTGGTCAAATTAAGGGGTTATGTTATTTTATTTTATTCAGACTTTTAAGCGTACAAAAGATCAACATTTGAACGTTATTTTATAGAATTTTCATTTAAAAATTTTGAAAATTCAGTCGTTGAGATCTGATTTTTGGAGATTTCTTAGAAAAAAGTATCCTCGTGGTGGTTGGGATAACTCGCCATAACTTTATTTTAATCAAAAAAATCGAATATTACCGTTAGTAGGTGAATATAGCTCGTGATCGAACGTAGAATTAAAAAATGTCTTTAAGTCTTAATCTTCTTAGTGCTAACCTTCTTCCTGGGGTATTAACGAGAAATGCGGAGAGTAATTTAACAAAATGTAGCAATTTAGGGGAAAAAACATTTTGAAGCTATCGCTTTATATATCTATATTAATTTTTTTTAAATAATGAGGTCGAACTGGTTAATAACGATACAATTTATTTTTACAGTGACTGAAAAATAAAAATTATTACTTCAATGTCATAATGTTGACCAATATTTTTTAGCAATAATATTTTGTATTTCAGACACAATAGCAACATATTTTTTAAACGTTTTGTAATGAAACTACTATTTTTATTTCTATTAAATAGACATTTGGGAAAAGTTATAAATAAATAAAAGAAAATTAGCAAAGTACTAATATGAATTCTGCGTTATAGGATATATTTATAATTGACGATAAAAATTTTTATCCGCACTTACGCTCAGACTATCGGAATCACTTTGGGCAACGAACGTAGTAATACGTTATTTCGATAGACAATCGTCCTGACAGAGTCGTTCCCAAAATCCTCGACGATTATACGTCCGTTATTTTATTCCACGCTTAATTCCTACTAAAAATCTTGGGCGAACGACGTGATTAAATCATGGTACAACTCCGAGCACGCGTACAAAGCACAAAATCCACTCTGTTTGAAGAATATCGCGAAGAGGGTTGATCTAACGCGCGAATAAACCGACACGATGTTATATTCGGAATATCACGTCGTTCGTGGTACGACGAAGGAAAGTAAATTAAAATTCCTTTAAATGGAGGAAGTGGAGTTAACCCGCGTGGGGCGAAGGGACGCGAACTCATCCATTAAACCCTTTATTATCTTCTAGGAGCGCGCGATGCGACACGTAACGCACGACCAAGAAACGAACGCTTTAAATTGCATAGATTTGATTTTGTTGTCGCGCCAACGCGAAGAAGGTCTCGGATTTAATGGTAAGAACGGAGATTATATCTCGGACGTGTCTAGAGCAGCGCGGTCACGAACGTTAGAAGCGCGACGTTCAAGATTATCCTAGGCGGTGCTCAGACGACGACGGCGACGACGGCGACGACAACGAGGACGACGACGATGGTTTAATCGAGTCGGGGTAATCTAATTCGACCTTTAGAGCGTCGCCACCGCAGTGGCGAGGAACGAAACCGCTGAGAGCGGTCACGGGAGCACCCTCGTTTTTTCTCTCTTCCTCCCTTCTTCGTCTCCCTCCCTCTCCGCGCCTGGTCAGCCCACACCTTTTTCTTTCCAACGCCTACAGTCGACGTTTTTCTCGCTCCTCGGAATAAAATTAAACTCGGACCAAAGGGCAAGTTGCGCGGAAGCACGTTTCAGGGACGCGGATGGACACGCCATGCCACTCACCCGCATTACCGTATCCTTCTCCACGCTTCCCTGCTCCTTCTTCTTCCTCTTTTCTTGTCCTTCCCCCGGGATTCCGAGCGCACGAGCTACCGAGGAATTTCTCAGAATTTTAATTAATGTCGCTGCGCGCATCGCTAAACCGAACGGCCGATTTTCCTGACCCTCGTAGTTCGCGATTTCCTGCTGACAATCGTAGCCGTCCTCGCGTTTCCACGTACCTCCGTCGCCGTTCGACTCTGCCAAGGAGATTCCTCGAATCGCGCCTTGTCGCTACGGTATCTCGGATTCGCGTCGTTTTCAAGTTATCGGATGTTGAGTTCTTCGCGTCTTCGGAAACTTTCGAAATTAAGGCTTTTTCCCCCTCCTAGATTCATTCGTCCCGCTTATCTTCCGACAAGAACGCGTAATTCCTGCCTTAATTAAAATTTTTAACGTCTAAGCGGTCGAGAGAGTCTAAGAAGATTAAAGCGCTGCCATCGTGAGGCAATGCAGTTTTTCTTTCGTAGGTGTGCGGATAACGCGGTGTGTACCACCGGTGGTTCGCACATGTTTCTAAATATATTTTGAAAAGCATACTGGGAAGAGGCTAGATCAGACATGGTCAACATACGGCCGGCGTAATAAATTTATGTGGCCCACCAACAATTTATCTATTATCCGAAATCCATTTTCTGTTCAAGTTGATGACGTTCCTGTTGATATACAATTAGAAATAATTAATTTACAATGCGATAAAATTTTACACGAGAAATATCGAGGGGAGCGAGAAAATTTGTGTAATTTTTATTGGCAATTGAATAATTAAAAATATGGAGATTTAAAAAAACTTGCCAAGACGTATTTAGCAATCTTTAGCTCAACTTATATTTGTGATCAAACCTTTTCTTTAACGAATCTAAATAAAAGTACAGCAAGATCAAGATTGAATGATTTACATTCGGAGACTTTGTTAAGAATAGCTACTACGAATATAGAACCAGATATTAAAAAGATAATAAGCGATGCAAACCGCCTGAATACGTCGCATTAGTTATTACGTTAATTTGTTGTATTGATTTACTTACAATTATTCATAAACAAGCTCCATAATAAAATTTTGTTTACTGAAAGAGAACAGTTGACCATGCCTGGGCTAGATAACAATATACACTGTTAACATTTAGCCTACCGATCGGTGAGATCACCCACTTCGACTTTAGCATCGCGTTTCCCTTTTTCTGTTATTATCAGTTACTTGATCTGAAGTTTTTCACAATTATTCTTGAACTGTTTATCACGAACTGTTTCTATAAAGCACAATATAAATATAATAATATCCACCAATTTAGTAAAGAAAATTACTTAAAAAGGTTGTAGCTTAATGTACTTAAAAAGCGATTTGTTCGCGAATATTTTAACGTGCCACTGCATAAACTGGCACGCTTTGAACGATATCGCACTGTAAAAAAATATTAAAATGCATTACAATATTTTTATTTTACGTTTGGGTCGTGTTATTTATCTTTTGTCATCGTTAAGTTTTTAATTTTCAGACTTTATTACCTATACTTTTTGAACGACCTACATAAAATAATTATTGTATACTTCTAATTTATATGTGAAATCGTTAAACGAATTTGCTACCGTAAATACAATTGACCATTTAAATAATTTTTAGACTTCTTCGATTTCAAATAAAGAAAATCAGTCCGCGTTAATTTAAAAAATTGTTATTTTTCACGGTAGATGTTGTTATAAACTGAACGCACGGTGCTGATAACGTAAACGAGCGGTGAGTCAAAGAAATGCCGCCAGAAGAATAAACAACTTATCGTCTCCGACGATCCGTTCGAAAAAACCTGCCGGGTTGAACGTGTTAATAACGTGGAAATTAAAAGGAATTCGCTGTTGACGCTTCTTCGTAGTTCAACGACAAAGAAATGCTCGGTACTCGAGCAACAACGCGTCTGGATTCGCGGATGGAGAAAAAGCAGCGATCCTTGAACACGCGCCAGCTTTCGATACGCTCCGCGTGTATTATTTTAAGATAACAAAAAGGAGATTTCCATCGCTGCTTTAACAGAACTCATCCATCTTCGTCTAAGCTCGTGAACGAGCAAACGCGACTCGAAAATTGAATTCCGAGTGCCGTACGAGGCTCGTTAGTTCGGTTCCTGTCATTTTTCCTCTCGTCGAAATTTTTAATTCCGCCCGAGGTTACGCGGCAACTCGCAAAACGCGTAAGAAACGATCGCTTCCTCGGCGCGGAATGACGCGTCACGCGGCAGGAATACAAATCGAGAGGTTTTCAAAAGCGGTGGCGGCGGTCACCGTCGCGTACACGTCGCGGCCATACGCTGTACGTGTGTCTGTTTCTGTGGGTGTGTGTGTGTGTGTGTGTCTGAGAGAGAGAGAGAGAGAGAGAGAAAACGATGCGGCCACGAAGCCGTCCATTTCTCCACCGCGGCGGGTTAAATTTCTGCGACTCGGCCGGTGGACGTTGACGGATGCGTCGGCCAAAGAAATCGTGCCTCCGGGCTCGGCGGTCCGTGCAGGCGCTATCGTTTGCATGAAAAATCAACGTGATCTGCCCTAAATCCCATCGCGGCCGGCGATGTTACCGATCCATTAACCGTCGCGAGTTCACGAGGACGTAGCGCCGCCTGAGCCTCCAGCGAGCTCGCGTCCTTTCGCGGAGCCGCCTCGTACTCCATTCACCCTCCATCTTCCTGGGTAATGTTCCCCGAATGGGCATGCAGCTTTCGTATATTCCCGCGAAACGCGCGCGGCTCTCGAGATCTCGTTGGACGCGACGAGAAAATGCCGATGTTAAAGGCGCGTCGGATTTATGCTTCTTCGGGATCTCCAAATGTCTCGTCGTCCCGCGAATAAAGCGATTTTTAAAATTGGAATTAATAGAAAAATTGCACTCTTCGAAACTTGCCTGTTGCATTCTATTAGTGGACGATCCACTAATAGAATGGCGTTCTTCTACAGACTTCGCGAACGTATGCTGTCTTATATCTTAAACGTTACGAGAGACGTTGAAGTTCGCAATGGCAGAAAATTGGCATTTAAAAATAGTAGATATTAGGTTGTTCGAAAAGTAATTTCGTTTCTTCTCAATGGTTTTTCGTAAAAACAATATAAAAAAACAAAAACAAACATAAAAACAACGTTCTTTCGTAAGAAAGAAGAAAAAACAAACTAATTATTGCACTCTTCGAAACTTGCGCTAAGAATAATGAAAACCAGGTAAATTTATTACGTGCTTCAGTAGCGAATGTTTCTCCGCTTCCGATTTATAATTCATGCCATCGAAAAAATCGCATTTGTTTATGGGACGATCCACTAATAGAATGGTGTTCTTCTACAGATTTCGCGAACGTGTGCTGTCATATCTTAAACGTTATGAGAAACGTTGAAGTTTGCAATGGTAGAAAATTGACATTGCTCATTTATTTCGCTTCGTTAAAACTTATCGACTGCCATCAAGAACTTGCGACGAATGTACTCTATCGGAAGTGATACGTAGAGATTGTTTTCGATCATTGAAAAATTTTGCCGGCAAATTAATTAGAGATTATTTACAGCAAAGAAATGCATGTGCTATGTGGAACAAGAAGGTAGTTGTGTTTTATCGCTGTTGTTTTTTGACTCTCTTTTTACGCTGACTATTGTTGTATGAAAGATTCGGCTATTCTTTAAACAACTGAATTAGTAATTTCTTGTCTATATTCATCTTCTCGCGTAACCCCTACGACATGTAAATATGTAAAAAATGTCTGTAATCGTCAAGAAGCAGTGACAATAAAAACAAACAACAAACGTAACGTTTACAATAGTAGTTAAAGCAGTTTTAAAATCTCCTGGAAAGAAAAATTTTACACTGTTAAAAACAGTCGGACTGGCACACTTTTCGATGTCATACAATTATTTGCAAACTGAAGAGAAAGATTTTTAACAAAAGTTACTTCTTTCAACGAGGAATATCGTTTGGTAACAGATTTATTAATTGTCTAACAATTAAAGAACAGTTATAAACGAATAATTAATAATTTCTCGTCTATGTCCGGTTATATCTGAGGAGGTGAAAATGACATTACCAATCGCTTTATAAATTATTAGATAACTCGTGTGCTGTTACCTGATATACGATACGGAAACGTTCGGATCTTTGGTAGCAGCTTCTCGAAGTTGCGTCCGTGCTTGTTGGTATCTTCAGGAATTTCCTTGCACCTGACTTCGCTTCGCGAGGTGACACGACAAGATACAACACGACACGAAACGATACGAAGCACGCGTCGGAATTACGAGTATTATTACACCGATGTTCTCGCGTCGACGATCGATTACAAACTGACACCGCGTAGAGCCAAGGCAAGACACTTAGATCAACCAAAATAATAACAAGGGAGAGTGTCGCAGTTCGACGGATTGTTATTGTTATCTAAGCCGATTGTTATTTCGACAACTATTTACGCCGGTAATGCGCTTCGTTTTCTCGTAGGATGTATAAATATTTTGGCGATTTATGCAAAATACAAAATTGTATCTCAAATATTACATAATGTAGACAAGAAAATATAAATAATTCGTTTATAACTGTCTTTTAAATTTATAAACAATTAATAAGTCTTTTATAAACATATATTATAACATAATAATTATATCATAATAATATATTAAAACATATTATGATAATATATTATAAATTTTTTAAAAAGATGGATTAACTTCTATTAATGGTTAATGCTTTCCAAATGACGATGTGTCGTCGTCTGGCACTAAAAGGGTTAATGTTCGACGCGAACGAACCAACGAACGCGTCGTCGTGACGCTTCGTTGCAATCGGCGTCGCATTGAAATTTCGGCGCTGCTTTTAGCCTTTATGCATTTCCGCAAATAACGTCGACGTGGACTTCGTATCCCGTGACGATTTCGACCGACGTGCGCACTGCTTCGGGTTCGTCGACAACCCGAAAATGAACGTCGATAGAAGGCGCTTATAATTTATAGCGATTACTTTGTAACTGACCGAACCGTTTGTAGATTAACATTTACTTGTCACGAGCAGCGATCGTTCGTTTATGTCATCGTTTTCGGGCATTCTTCGTGTAGCTATTCCAATTAATTCCAATAAATTCGAACTTCCTTGGATCGCACAAATTAAATGACGTGTTAAGGGCTGCTTCGGTTTCCGTGTTAGGAATAACACGGTCAAAGTGCGAAGTCAAAATTGACTTCGCACAATAAAATACTTTAATAGGTAAATTTAATAATAAATTAAGTAAGATATTGTATATACATATATTAATATATATTTAAGTATATAATTAATTTTATTTACATATTATTTATATAATTAATATAAATTTAATTAAATAATAATTAAATAATCGATATACAAGAAAACTGAATGGGTGCACGTAACAGTTGTGCGGAGAGATTTTTTATCGTTAATAGACGTGACTTTCGTGTGTCAAAATTTTGAATAATTCTCCTTTAGGTATGTATCGAACTCCTTTTATTCGGTTGCCACCTTGCGTTCGGCAGTCTCTCAAGGAATGGGGACGTGATTCTGATTTCCCAATCTCACTCCCTCTGTTATTGAGTCGTGATCATTTCTCTGCCTGACTGAATGAAAATTCCATCCGTGAAGCACAAAGTCGATGTACGAACCCTTTTCAAAATCCAACGTCGTCCGTTAAGCGACCATTCCGAAAGAAGGAACGTAATGACGTAGCAGCGCTTAAATCTCCAGTTTGATGACGTGACTGCGATACGCGATTATATCCGGTAAACGGAGTACCGCGAACGTTCGCCGCTTTACATATTTATGGCGAATACGCGAGTTCGATGTGGATGCGGCAAGTCCTGTCGGATAATTGAAACGACACGTCCTCGAGCGACCTATCCCCAAATTCGTCACGAAATCACGAAGTTCGCGTGGTTATCGACGTGGATCTCCGCGACGGACGAACGCCCGTACGCTCTTCAACGCGTCAAGGAAGTTGCGTCCTTCGTAGATCTGAATAAATTACAAAGCGATTCGTCGCGCTTTTAATACCCTTGAAAGAGCACGCAATTTCGTGCGGAATGCAAAACGGAATATTACCTCTCGCAACGATCGCATTACGTGCGGTTACCTAACATAATGAAAATATCGTCATCGTCGTCGCGATCGTCGTCTTCGGTAGGTAATACGTTAAACGTTTGTGTTTCCAGTGAAACGCGGCGTAATGAAAGGACGAAGGCAACGTTAATGCATGCCCGTACCGACGCGTAATATTGCGTTGCGCCGTTCGTTCGCGACTTTAATTATTTCAAAGTCGAGAGGAAGCAGAAGAAGTGGAAGCGGCGACGAAGGAGCGACGAATCCTCGAGCGGAGATCCGACGATAATCGCTGCCACCGCGCGATGGAGACGTCGATCTTGCCGCGAGCGCGGTAAGAACGTATCGTCGGTATTCGCTTTAATCGAGCGACTTTTTTGCCAACTCGCGAGTACGTCGCTCTGCTCTCGACGCGAGACGCCGGCACGGACAACCTCCACGAAAATTAATGGATCGCGTGGTCGTACGGGAAGTCGCTGGGCGACGCGTACTCGCGCTCGTACTTCCGGCCGCGAGACTCGCGTCTCGGCCACCGCGGAATCGTTCTCAACATTTTTCAAAACCACCACCAACTGCCAAGGAGGTATGGATACGATATAACTTTACGAAACGGTAATAATTTAATAATTTCGAAACAACAATAATAACAATAATGACAATACCATTATAATAATAGCAATGAAATAGGAATCAAATAATTCACGATGTATATATATATATGTGTGTGTAAGGAAAACAGACGCTTAA
>JAITYT010000071.1:0-15766 GCA_025433975.1 Liostenogaster flavolineata | reverse complement strand
TTGTGTTTCTCTGTAACGTAAAGAAACGACATTTTAAGTTTATTAACTCTGATCGTGCCGTACTTCTTTTCTCCTGTACAGCTTCACCCTTTATGTGTGTTATTTAATAGAATAATTTTTATCAAATAAATTGAAGATAATTGTGCGCATAAAAATTATTTTAAATGCCATTTAATCGGTAAAATTTATTTTAATATTTATGGTTCTAAAATAATGTTTATTGAATAATATATATATATGTATATGTAAATGTGGTGCGCTTATGCCGAACTACGAATCGATACTGTCGACGTCGATTCCGACAGCTCGTTGTTCCCAGTGATTCCATCTCGTCTCGAGAGGACGGAAAAATTCTCGCGACTACGGTCGAACGAATCGTGGTTGGCTGACGTTTTGCTCGGATTCGATGGCGCGACGAAGAAAAGCCGCTCCAAGAGGAGAAGTAATTCGACGATGTTGACGAGCGGATAAATAAAAAAGCGCGCGCCTAAAAACCCGTAAACCTGGAATTTCTCTAATAATCGTGGGGTAAAGAAGCGACGTAAGTAAGGCGGCTCGACGATGAAGGCGTCAGCGTCGATTGACGCGCCGCAAAAAGGGATAATGACGATGTCGGACGTATTAGCGCGGGACTCCGACGGCGAATGGAAAGTAAAACGTTGGAAGAAGAGGGAGACGCGCGTACGAGCGGTGGCTGGAGCAGCGCTTCTCCCTCTGTTCCTCGCCTTGTATCTCGCGATACATTTTTCCCGTCGAACGTCGTCTAGAACGGCGAGATTCGATAACGGAACGCGGGGACGGTATTCGCAACGGTACTGGCAATTCACGCAGAATCGAGCGAAATTACATTCGTTTCTAATGAGTGGCGACAACAAATCCGTGCCGCGAGTAGACACGAACCAATCCGTCGAACGTTTTTATTTATCGCGTTATAATAACGCGAGTCGAGAAACTCCTGCTATTCGAACGGGACCGTCCTCTTCCCGTCCTTTTCTTCCTTCCGAGCGAAAGAATCACGTTCGATCGGTCGTTCGCTCGCGTAACGTGCCGCGTACGAGTTATTTAATACGTACGAGCAACGCGAACCGATCGAGAATCCAAATCGGTCTCGTTTGACTCTCCGCGCCTTGCGTGCCGTTCGACGGAAACGGTACGATTTACGGTTCGAAACTCGCCTTCAAGCGCACGTTCGCGCCTATTCGGAACCGAAGGAACGTCCGAGGGATTCCTCGCTAATTTTCAAGGAAACGACGATTCGGTTTGACACGTTCGCGACGGGATGTACCACCGGTGGTACATATAGAATTGTCCCATCGGACGGAGTGAGCCACCGGTAGCCACAGCATAGCAGCTTTTCTTTATCAATGCCACTTCCATATTCATTTATTTGTTCAACCATAAGTCGAATTATCCTATCGGTCAGAAATAGTTTGTATATCTCTAACGGATCATCGCGATTAATATTTTCTATTAGAAGCTCCGCATCTGACCCACGCTCATCTTCTATCACTTCTTTTTCAGTTTCCGTGGACTCAATTGATCGCCATTCTCCTTGTTGTAATGTTACATTCGTGGACAAATGTAAATTTGAAAGCCCAGTTCATGGTATCTCGATACTAAATTCTTCCTCCGACGAATTGGAATACGGTTATAATACGTACAGAAACGTTTTGTTACTTAAAAAATTCGACTAAATGTTGAGATGTACGCAGAACCCTACCTCAGAGCAAAAATATATAACACAGAAAATTAAAATAAAATTAAAAATTAAAAATAAAAATTATTATAACACGATATTTATTTTGTCGCACTACACAAACGAGTAACAATAATCTGATAGAAACAATAACGCGTATTTTTATTTCGGTTGTTTTATATTTACAAAAGAAAGACAATGGCTATGGTTGGAACAAGTGGCATATTATTAATTTTAAATCAGCGTCGTCAGATGGGAGAAAGTACCAAAAACAACGCCGGTCCACGGCGGAGTCACTAAATTCAGGCCCCGTCGGGAACGTGTTAACACGTTCATCGCCCAGCGCGATTCGGTTGAATTCGTTGAATAAATCGGTGTATTTTTATATCGTATATCCTATATTTATACTTCAGTGTTCATTCCATTAAAGTCCTTTTAAAAATGCTATTTAATACGAACGATAAGAGCGTCAGCCATATTTGGGTGACAGACTTCCGTTGGATCGTAGCCGTCACCCCAGACATGGGTGTCGCTGGAGCGAGAGTCGACGGAGGTAAGGACAAGGAAACGCGCGATCGACTCGAAGGTTGGAAGTAGGAGGCTCAAAGTTGCCCGACGTTTTGAGAATTTTACAAACTCGTCGCGCGAAAACAATGCCGCTTAATGGACCGTCGTGGGGACAATTAATTATTTGGTTAAATATAATTAAAGTTCGTTCTATCGGGCGGGAAGTTTGCGCGGACTCGAGCCGGCAAGAAGTTCCAATTATAAATGATCCGTTATCGAATAGAGCCATACTCTCGGACGGATACAGCGCGTGGCAAGAGGCGGATGCCCGAGGCTATTATCGTGCAAACTTCGTCGCGCGTAATTTTTAAAGCAAACTTTCGCGTATCGCGCGCAATGAGGACGACTAGATAGAAGAAGAGGGGGAGGGTGGAAATCGGCGCTTAGAATTTCCTCGATTTCGCGACGCCGCGTCGTAAAGATCGTATTTACTTCGCTGTTACCGCGGCTCGAAATTCCGATTTTGCAAGAACGACGTCGAATCGAAGGAGAAAAATGCCGTAAAAACGAACTCCTTCCTCTTCCTCCTACCTCTTGCGACGCGGCGAGTCTTTGCCTTTTCTCGCACGAACGCGCGCCTTTAGCGCCCCGCTTCGATCGTTACTACGAGCTTCGACCTTTTTCCTCTCCTCGCGGCTCTTTCTTTTCAACCTTGAACATTTCCTTCGCGGACGAGGTTGCCTCCACCTTTCTACCGTCCATGAATTTCCGATGCACGCTTCCTCTGTGGAGGTTCCCAGCGGGTGAAATATTCGTAACGTTATTTTCTCGTAAATTGGCCACGTTTCTCGCGTAATCCGCGCGAAAGCGCACCGGAGCACCCTCAACGTGCCGCGAACCTTACCTTAATGAATTTCTAAGATGCGAGTTGCTACTTCTTCGCGCGCGCCGCCCCTCAAAGACGTAATATCCGGTCGCGCGTCGGCGCCGATTTCCAACGACGGTGACCGCGCCATCGCCGGTGGAACTTTTATCAGGGAAATAATTTCGTTTTGGAAGTTCCGTACGAAGTTCACCGACGAGTCGCGTCGTACGACTATTACCGCGTCGAAAGTTACGGCGATCTCGTCTCGCGTCCGCGCCCTGCCCCCGCGTTTACGGTCGATTCGAGCACGTCGAATGCTTTTACCTCGCATCGGAGAATGAGAGCCGATAAGACCTCGAGTCCGGTCTGATAGTTTCGTCGTGCACCGAGGAATTCGATATTTATCTTTCAACGCGTCGGGTGCCACGCGAATTTATAAGGAAATCGGGCCACGCGCGCTGCTTAGAGGTGCGTCTCTCGGTCACCGGTGACTGACGTGGCATTCCACGTGTTAATCCTTTAGGGCATGAATTTTAGAAAATAAAATAGACCCATGCTGCATGGAAATTTTATATCTTTTTAAATTAAACTTAATTGATTTATTTTTATTGATAATGGAATCACGATATACAAACGTAGGAAAATATAAATTCAATTAAATTTTTCGTTACAGTGCGGGACACAAATAGTCGCCCCGTGCCACATGGGACACTTTTAACTCTTTAAATGTTCTATCTCTTTTCTATTATTCATTATTATTTTTAGTATCGCCTTTATTATATTTTTATTATTTTGTAATTATTTTTCAGCGAAGACGACTGTAAAATTAACTAATTATGACAAAAAGTCAAGCGTTGCCTCTTAATCTTTTAGAAAATATAAATTTTTGTTCGTAGTTAAGAAACAAATTTATTTCGTTAATAAAAAATATGCCGTGTAAAGATAAAATTATGGCATTATTGCCATACGAATTTGAAAAGATTTTGATTAGAAAATTAAACATTTCATTGAAGTACAATGATACGCGAGTGGGACATCGAAAGTACCGCGCGTGCACGAACGCACCGAAGGCAAGATTCGATATCCCTCGTAGGAAAATTCTTTCGAAGGAATCGATACGGAAGTCGCGTAGTTCTCCTCCAGTCGACTAGTTAAAGGTAGGAAAAAGCTTGGGTAGATTCGCCGGCGAGGGGCGATCAACGAAAAAGCGAATGGCAAAGTGGCTGCACGCGAGATGATACGCGCCGAGCGGAAGTGCGCGCGCGATAGGCGGATGCGAGCCGGAGAGAAGTCATGAAGAACGAACTCGCTGGCCCGAGTGACCTCTCTTACGCTCTCTCGTACGCAGAAACGACTTCTCCTTTGATATCTCGTAATCTGGTGGCGGACTCCTCTCGTGCGTGCTTGCGTGCACGCAACGAGCAGACCGACAGACCAAGTAGCTCGTCGTTTCGCCACGCTCAAAGAAGAGTCACGGGGCAAAGAAAAAGGGGCGGAAAAGCGAAAAAGGTCGAATTCCACCTGCGAGCGCTCCTATCGTTGCGCTGATTTGCATCTCCTCGTCCCTCTTTCCCTCTCCGCGTTCTGCTTCGGCTCGGGACAGGTCGCGGCGACGCTTAAGCCTTCGTCGCGACGTCCGTGCGGCTCTTTTACATGCGCTGCCGGCGCTACGCTTCTCCGCCGTTCGCGCAACAATGCGCTACGACTTCATCGACGACCACGAGGCGAATGATAAATTTCCTTCTTCTCCGGTGGACGACGCAATGGCGCGCGTTAGCGTCGTCGGATCGACAGTGATCGACCAACGTTATCGCTTGATTCGCTGATTTCCATACTTACTGCTATTCGAAAGGAGCGCGACACGATTGGACGTTATAATGTTGCAGGAAATTCTCACGACAGTGTCTTCCTTACCAGTAGGATGTTTGACGATGGATGACGAGATATCTCGTTTTCTTGTCTTCTCGATTCTTCGATGACTTACGGAGCGACGAAGTCCTGTGTACTCTCATGACAAATGGATAGCGAAGTAACGAATGTCAACATTCCGAGAGCGTAAAAAGCAGTTGATCGGTATTGCTGTTACATCGATAAATCTTGTATCTTTTAACGTTGTACAAAAGTTTTTTAAAAATCACTTACATTTTCAATCTTTTAATAATAATTTATAGTAGAAATTATTTCATGAAGTAGGCCCTAATTCTAAAAACGTAGCAAAACATCATAATAGATATGGAGGTTAAAATATGAAAGTTGTCATTTTTGGTGGTCGGCTTCTTACTAATCCCGACTACATTTTCATTTGTTTAATTGAGTGATGGCTCCCTCGGAAGCATACCCGTCACCCAGACGTGGGTGACGAGGCGACGAAGGCGTTAACCGAAATCGGTTTCTCCGGGGTCTAAAAATGAAACTATTAGATCTACAACTTTGCTTCCGCCGTTTTTCGATAAATAGCTACAGCGGTAAGTGCTGGTCGAAATGAGTAGGTTAAAAATTCTCCACAGTAAGCAGACATACTTGAAAACGTTGAAATGAGAGATCTTACCCCATATTTATTAAAATGTTGGCAAATCGTCTAGTAAAATAAATGCTCGATCACGTGTTCGCCGAAATAAGGCCTTGAAAATCAAATTTGTCGCTTTCTTGTTTAATGCGTACTAAAATCTACATTTTTTGCTTGTCAATTACGATTTTCTACTACGTACACGTACGTGAAAAACATTATTCAATCGTAAAAGCGTGGCTCGTATACGCGGCCCGAACGGAAAGTCTTTGAAAAACAGTCCGGCACGGAACGTGTTAGAAGCGACCTTCGACGGTTGCGTTACGATGCCGTATACGGGTATCCCTCGAGATACACGACATTTGAGTTACACGGTTTTTTGTCAATTTTCACAAAGAGGACGAAATAATAAGTATTTATCATATATTTATTAGTATAATTAAGCTATCTGCAGAATCCTTTTGCTTCTTGCTATTGAAAAATTTGAAAAAGTATAAATTTGAGCCAGAGGAGATATTTTGAATCGATTGAATGTTTTAAGCCATTCTACTACTACTAATAATAATAATTCTGGATATAGGTACGTCGTTAAGTACTCTTAGGAAAAATCATCAACCGCAACCTCCAATTTTGTACTGAATCTGAGTTTCTATTTACACGATTTCGAGTTACACGGAAGAAATTAATCGTGTAACTCGAGGGACACCTGTATTAAGCTTAGCCCCGCGATGGAAGTCTGGTCGCGTCCTTTCGCGATGGACCCTTTTTTCTCGCGACGAAGATCCCCTCCTCTCTCGTAAAGCGCCGCGAGGAAGTCGTTTCAGGACGAATTTTCGAGGACGCGCCGTTCGTTCGATCAGCTCGCGTCAACGAACAAATCAAACTGCGCGGAAGCGCACCTGCTCCGAATCTTATCGCGAATTCCTATTCCGATTGCGTTGGAGAACTTCGCCTCGACCTTCGATCTATTGTCCGCGAAAGATCGAATGGCGATGTTTTCGCTCTTTCGAGAGACTCGACATCGTTGTCGACGACAACCGTGCCGAAATACAGCGGTTGTTGCCGAAGCACGTAAAACGAAACGAACTCCGAACAATGGCTACGCGTCCTGTCGCTCCACGCGCGCGTCTACGTGTGCGAATCGCGTGAAAATGTTCGTGCGTATACGCGCGATAAAATTCGGTAAGCTTTGGGTCGATGGATTGGCGTACGGGTCGATATCTTCTCTCGATTAAATCGAGATTCGTTGGACGTTCGGAGCGATCGTGTCGACGTTATCGACGCTCGACACACGACGCACGATCGACGCCTGTCAAACATTTAATACGCGCTTCGCGATCTTCGTTGGAACAAATGGCACAAAATTTGCGATTTTCCACTCGATTGGTTAAAGGTTTACACGAGTATCAAAGATTAAAAAAAAAGAATATATTCTAGTATTTTTTTGATATAATAAAAGAATTATTTTATTCAACCATTTAAGCATATCAAAGAACAACATTTGAACAATATTTTGTAAACTTTTCACAGAATCGCCAACGTTGTCATGCGATTGTCACATAAACAAAAATTTCATAATCGATCGATGCTCCATATTCCCTTCAAAAAACTATAAAAAGTTCTAGATCGAAGATAAATTAGTTTAGAAAATATAAATCTTTTTCCGATTTCTTTAAAGCATCGAACACTGTGTGACTGGACCGTTCTGAAACACGCGTCGGTGAATTTTTTTGCCAGCGCAAGAGGTTAAAAATTTTGAAAATTCAGCCGTTAAGATCTGTTTTTTGGAGACCCATTTTTGAAGTTGGACGAAGGAAGTTTTGAACACGACTTCTCAGAATTTAATGCACCGATCTCATTGAAATTGTGCACACTTCTTCAAGATAGGTTTGACTAGCGTTTGAACAAAGGATTTTTTAAAAAATTGAAATTTGAATTTTTGGCAAAGTCGTATTCAAAAAAGTACAAGGTTCGGTCAAATATATTACCATATATTGTCTAGAAGTGTGCGAAGTTTCAATAAGATCGGTGTATTAGCATCGACTTCAAAAATAGAATTTTGAGAGGAATTTTCAAAAGCTTCTCTCTCCTGGAGTTTTACTCCGATTGATTTGAAACTTTGAGATAATATTCTTGACTTGTTGTAATATTAAATAAAAAATAATAGATTTTTTAAAAATATTAGGACTCATATAACCTCTTAAAGGTCAATTTTTCGCATAATGTCGAGTATACTCGACCTGAACATAAAAAAGTTACATTCGGATTATAAATCAACGATATCAAACGAAATCAAATATTATAAGAAAAAAGCAATCAGAAAAACTTTTTCGAAACAAAATTAAATAGTTAAAGGGTTAAAAACTGTAGGAGGACTTTCTCCTGTAGGACTGATAGACTTCCTCGTCCTTAAGACAGTCTAAACACTCGTCGTGCCATGTCGAAGGCACACATCTGGCACACATTTTGCTTGTGTGTATAAGTGAGAGAGAGTTACTAGAGCGGAATGCGGACGCGTTATTATCCACGTAGCGACTGTCGAAGTCTCATGAAATAACTGCGTGGAAAGAAAACGCCAAAAAGATGCAGTTCTTTGGTGACACGCGTTTAGACTAGCTGAGTGCAAGCAACGCGTGTAAGACGACGCCGAGCGCGAAAAGCTGAGTGCAAATCAATGCCGAATGCGTGTGATACTAATACTAATAAAATCTTTTATTTTTTAACCGATTACCTTCTGCTCAATAATCCCATTTCATCTATCATTGTATATTATTAACGATATATGATATTAGGGGGATCGAAAAGTAATCAAAATGGCGAAGAACATTTATTTATTAAAGAAATCTTAAATACTAATCAACAAAATAATTTTCATCATTTTATAATACTCTTTGCCAGCGTAAAGGCTGTTGTTCGATTCCCTTTTTAAATAAACTTTAAAACAAAATAAAAAAACTTCTTTTTAAATCGAAGAAATTTTGATTATTTTCCAGTAGATTTAAAATTATATTTGCAAACTTTATGACGATCGACCATTTTTTCTCGAAGGTATTCGCACGTGTTTCGAATACCGTTGCCATCGTAGAATGCATCAATTTATGGGCTTTGAGTCGTCGCAGTTGCATCTTTTTCGTTTTGTCTTTCACACGGCGCGTCACTGCATGCCTTAACGGATTGAATGACGGATTTAAATGTATCATCAAGATCGTTTCTATCTTTTTCGTCCATTAGATCGATATCGCGCGTTCCCGTTGCAGCAGCCGTGCGTTCGCGTCGCTCGAAGATCGACCGGATAACGAAATTATTCGCCGTATTTTCGACATTCCGCGTGCGTTTCTATTATCAGAATTTATAACGTCGGACGGCGGTGGAGCCCGATGCTCGTAAATTCTCGGAATAAAGTAGCCGGTTTCGAATTATCTGCGTGCACGAAAATGCAAAACAAACGTTCGCTATTTATTTACGTTGCGTGATAATTTCACGGCGTTTCGTTTAATGTGACGCGTCGCTCGCCCCGTTACCATAATTTCAAATGATTTCGTGAGCATCGCGATTCCATGCTTTTGTACCGGCACAATGGAGTCGTATCTTCTAAAAAAAAAAATGAAAATATCGGGAGGATGTTTTACGCGATAAATAATACGTCAGTGAGTGGTGGAGGAGGAGGAGGAGGAGGGGAGACAGTGAGAGAAAAATCACGACGAAGTGAAATCTCGTGTTGCTTGGTCTCTCGTATTTGCGGAAAAGGATTCCTTTTTCAAAGGCCAAAACGTGCCGGTGTTCTTCATTATTTCAATATTTATTCTATGATAAAGAGCACGCAAATACACTCTTTAAGAATATATGTACTCGCCTAAATGGCAAAGTGCATTTTATTTGCGTCAAAGTATTCGAACGAGTTAAATAATTACTCCAGAAAATTCGACTTCCTGGTGTTCTTTAACCTTTTCGCTACGATGGGTGACTATAGTCACCCGCCGCAAAATTCCATCTATACACAACGGGTGACTACAGTTACCGGTCACAAAAATGGACCCAAAAGTTGGCTTACGAGTGTACCCGCCTTTTGAAAAGTTCCATAAAGGATATTATTATTCAAAAGTTATTGCTCGATATTACGTTACGATAGTAATTACTTTTTTTATTTTTGAGACAAATTTATTTTTGAGGCCCCGAATGCTGAAGATCGCGTGCTTAACACTGAGCATACCGGCGTTTGTGTATGTCTAATCATACCGTAAGCGGTCAAACGATTCGGTGAAGCCCGCCGTAGCGAAAGATTTAAGTACACGTATCCCTCGAAATACACGGTACTTAAGTTGCACGATTTTCGAGTTACACGGAAAAAGCCGACATTCCCTAAGGTTACACGGATTTTTTAACCAATTTTCATAAAAAGGACAAAATAATAAGTATTTATCATACATTTATTAATACAATTAAGCTATCTGCAGAGTCTCTTTGTTTCTTGCAATTGAAAAGCTTGGAAAAGTTTAAATTTGGATCAGAAAAGATATATTGAATCGGTTGAATTCTAAAAAAAATGTTTTAAATGTTTCATGCCATTCCACAACCACTAATAATAAAAATTCTGTATATAGGTCTGGATATAGGAATCTGAGTTTCCACTTACACGATTTCGAGTTCCACAAAATCAATTAATCGTGTAACTCGAGGGACACCTCGTAATATCACGGACCTCGAATTCGTTCGACCTTCGATTCCAGCGGAAAACGTTCCTTTTTTTCTCTCACTTCATCGTCGTGGAATCGCACGATCATCCAAGAGAGACGGACGCGTCGTCCGACAACGCGGGACAGTCGCCCCTCGATCGTTCGCTCCGTTATCGCGGCTTCTAAAATTATTCGTAATGGGATTTAATCGGATTGGTAGGCGAGGGCGTGCGTCATACGTTACCACCGAGCGTCGGCTAACGGCCGATAGGTACAAATTTATTCAATACCGCGACGATGTAGGTACACGGTACGCCTGGAATTCTGCTCGATGAAACGAACGTATGTCTCGTTACGCGTTCGAACGGTTTACCGACAATTACGTCTCTTTGACCTCCTTCCTCCTCCTCGAGCCTCGGCGCTCCTCTCGCTCTCGCAGCCGACTCCTCGTGCGTCCTTTCGACGCGAGCAGCCGCGTTTCCGTCTCTCTCGAGCCGTCTATCCTTCCCATCCACCGTTTACGGAGTAATCCTAGAGTCGCGTCGAGTAGCAGGCGACCGGTCGATGCGGACTTCTTTTTGCTATTCGTCGGCGACGTCCAGAACGCATCGGGTAATCATAAACGAGCGATGCGTAACTCACCTACTCGATCGCTCTTCGAATCCCAACGATCGCGCTTTTTCTCTTTCCTCCGACATTCTCCATTTTTTTTTAGCTTCTTTTTCCCTTTCGCCTTAACTCACTCTATTTGTATCAACGCGAGGTTATCTTCCTGCTGCGATAAATAATGTCCTCCGGTCTGGTTCTCCCTCTCTCTCTCTCTCTCTTTCTATCGAGTGGACAACTAAGTGATTGCGAATTTTGTCAACGTCTTCAAAGCACTTAATTTATCTTATTTTCTTGTTATTTGGACTTGCACCTTTAATTTAATATAAAAATTGTATCAATTAATTATTTAGTTTCGTTTTTTTTTTACCAATTTACGGACGGAAGAACAAGACGCGTTTTTCAAACATATTTTATTGTATTATTTAAAAAAGGGTAAGAACGCAATGGAAGTACACAAGAAGATAAGTGCCAAATTTTGTCCTGGTGATTTTTTTACTGAAAAATGCGTCCAATAATTTGACCGTCCAGTTGAAGTTGATGAGACCCATGTCAAGGCCATTATCGATTCAAATCGTCGTAGCACAACACGCGAGATCGCAGAGAAGCTCGATGTATCGCATAGATGCATTAGAAAAAAAATTAAAACGGCTTGGCTATGTCAAGAAACTCGATTTACGGGTCCCTCATCAGCTTAAGGAAGTTCATTTGACGCATCGCATTAGCATCTGCGATTCGCTTTTGAAACGCAACGAAATCGATCCATTTCTGAAACAGCCGATTACTAGCGACAAAAAGTGGATAGGTCATAACAATGTTAATCGGCAAATATCGTGGGCGATGCAAGATGAACCAGCCCAGACGATAGTAGGAGCTGATATTCACCAAAAAAAGATCATGCCGTCAGTTTGGTGGGATTGTAAAGAAATTCTGTACTTTGACGAAGAAACCGAAGGATTAATTCAAACAACTCGCCAAACTGAGCGATGCAGTTCAAGAAAAATAGCTAGAATTGGCAAATCGTAAGGGTGTTGTTTTCCAGCATGATAATGCAAAGCCCAACACATCTTTGGTCACTCGCCAAAAATTATGGGAACTATGTTAGGATGTGTTGTCACAGTCACTATATAGCCCCGATCTTGCGTCTTCAGATTTATTTCGTTCCAGAACTCCTTAAATGATAAAAATTTTAACGACGCAGATTTAATTCAGTTTTTTCTTGGCAAATATCAGAAGTTTTACGAACGTGGAATTATGACACTGTCCAAAAGACGGCAAAGGTCATTGACAAAAACGGACAATACCTAATCGAATAAAGTTATACTTCTGAGCAAAAATTTTGAATTTTCCTTCCTATTTAAAATCCGCTATCGCTTAGTTGACAACCCAATATTTCTCTTCCATTATATCGTCTCGCTCGTATGCCTACGATTCGCAATTGTCCTCGCAACGAAGATTCTACGCGTATACAAGGAAGCATACCGTTACGGCTTATCAAGTTCGTTTTCAGGCCCGTCACGTACCGAACCGCCGTCGGACGATTCCATTGATCGACGGTGATAACGAACGCGAATTACCGTTTCAAAACATAGGATCTCCTCGAAGACGGCAAATTTGTAGTTCGCCGCGCGTACCGCGGAATTACGTTTTACTCGATTCGATGAATGGCCGAGGACGCGACCGGACTGTCGCGCTTCTTTCCGTTCTCTGGATCGACGCGAGGCGAGGATCTACGAAGGACGCTCTATCGAGGTTAATTTCGCGAGGTTACGTATCGGCGAATACGACGAAATTGTCTCGAGAGACTCCGTCGAAAGTCGGCGCTTCGAGCGGTGTGTGGGATCTTACGTTCGTGTCAAAGGGACGTCGGGAAGAGTGGATTCCAGAGGAGAAGAAGCGGAAGTGGAAAAGAGCGATTCGAACCAACTCCGCAGAGATCTACGGCGAGGTCGCAGCTTCGAGACTCGTCGTACGACTCCTTTCCGTTTCTTTCTGAAAGGAAAATTTTATGGTATTCGTACGGCTATTCGAAGATAATTCTTGTCGGAGAAAATGTTCGATCTTTGACGAATCGATATAGAAATTGCAGCCGAATAACAGGATGTCATATTCGTGACGTTTCAACGAACAGGATGTTTCAGTTTGACATATTGATAATGCGTCTGGGTCTTGAGTGTCACCAGTGTCATATTGTTTCATCGGGAAAACTCAATTCATTTTTAACACCAGCGACTACCTTTACCAGCTATTTCCAGTCGTTACGTGGCGTGAAACGATGAATTCTACGTTAGATCGGTTTAGTGAGACGGTAGATCTTATAGCAAGAAAGATTTAGCGAGCGTGTATATACGCCTTTCGCGTTGAAAGCGTTAAACGACCCACGCGTTGATTTACAAAAACTTACTTTTTATGCCATAAAAGAGAGAACAGATGATCAAACATATTTAAAAAAAAGAGTGCATATATCTAATGTCGAATTTATAAAAAAATATTTCCTAATGGATATTGGCTGGCTGATTTTCTATCGTATCACTGCAACTATGTGTGACGTACATGGTCTTAAAACGTCGTGTGACTGAACGTCGGAAAACTGACTTAGTGATTCACGAGCTAGTACTAACAAAAATAACGAACAAAATTCGACCCACTTCTTAAAAAGATTCACCATCGGTGTTCTAGAACCTTAGATATGGGATAAAGGGCGATATCAGATGCATTGGGTTGCAAACATGTGCCTCCCACGAACGATTGGTAATAGACTTTATATGGTACTTAACAAAGACACTTCTTCTTAGTGAGATTATTCTCGTCATAATTCTTGAACATAACACACTCTTTTGTCTGTTATATAATAGTTTAATTTAATCTGTTAGTTGTCTGTTAATTTAAAGTAAGGTCGTTCATTTATTTAATTGTGTGAATCTGTGTAAGTAAGTAAAGTTACGTTAAGTAAATGCCACATCGGTCTTCAGGGATCGGCCGCAGACTTTAGGTTCATATTTTGCTTCGGTGACGTCGGTTTCTGTTCAATTAAGGAAAAGAATATAATATATTTAAAAAAATGTTAATGTTATTTATTAGAAGAAAGGATTTTGGGAAAATTCAGAATTCGAATACAAAGTAGAATTGGACAGGCAAAACGAGTTGGGCACTTACGTGAAAGAGACGAAGAGAGAAGAAGGACGACAATTCCGTGAAAGTACTTCATTCTCTTTACTCTTTTTCTTATTTTCGATGTCGGCGATACGAAAAGTAAAATTGGAGACTTCTAACGTTTTTCAACGGCGTTATACCCAATGGAAATCAGTTTTTTCGCTCGTCGACGGAATAATAATTTATTTCGACGCTTATTGTTCTCGCACGTTCTTCTAACTCCCACAACATTTGCCGTAACGTACTCTTAATATATTAGCTGTTCGAAGCGGTATCGATTTGTTAGCTTTTAGCATTGCCTTCTCTCTGTCGTTTCTTCTTACCCTCCTCCGCAGTACGGCTACTCTCGTCGGTACGAGCCGCTTCTCGAGGATTCTTAACGGGTATCGTCCCTCTAGGCACGAATACTCGTTCGACGCCGGGTCGAATTAATTAGATGCCGAACGCGCTGCAAGAACGTCTAGTTGGCACGATGCACGGCTGCGGTGGATCCCGAGTTTACATACGTACAAGGGACGTTTTAACGAAGCAGCGCGAAGTTTCTCGTTACGTTTGATTCGACTTTCGCTCAATTACAATGCCGGCAGTGTCGCGAAACGTGAAACGACGAGAGGGATCTTCGACGATCGACGACGTTTTCAGGAAAAGAGAACCGGTGACTCTCTCTTGACTCGCGAGTTGTCGGACTTTAAGTGTTACAATCACGTGTAAATAATAATGATAAGGCATTCAAAACAATCTTAACACACCTACTGCTAATATTTGCAAGAAATGTTCTCGGAATACCCTGTATATAATCCTTTCTCGCTCGAGAAATCTGAATAAAACAGCTTTTTATTATCCTACAATTTAATATTATTTTTACAAATATAGTTTCAGCATTTACAAAGAATTGGATAATTAGAATACTTAGTAATTTATTTTCGTACGATACTTTTGGAAGTATAATATTCTCCAATATGTAGTGGTATCTTACAAGTTTTGCACATTTACTAACTTAGTAAAAAAATATGTTTATTTATGACTTAATATACTCAAAACTGTAAAATAAAAGCTATAAAAACACAATTGCGAAAACAAACGTTGAAAGTCACGATTTTGCTTCTATTTTGCATTTCAGTTAAATCGTATATTTTACGAAAATGTAGAAGTTTTAATTATTTTCTTCAGCTATTCGGTGTTCAGAAAGAAGCGAATGAGGCCGGCGTTCGGGCTTTTAGTGGCCGATACGTTGCCGACGCTCAATCTGTTAATACGAAGAGGACGAAGTTCGGAATAGAGGAGAAAACGCGCCAGGCGCGTTCCTGCGCGAACTCGCGAAAAATATACGACGGAATTTTCCCTCGAGAAGATTTACGTACAGAAATTTTTCCTTTATCTCGATCGCCCTTAAGCGTCAACGTTGTTACACGAGAACGATTGTTTCGGTGATAAAGCAGGTAGAAGCACGAAAAACTCGCGAATTCGTGAAATTGAAGAGGTGGAATCGAAAAAACTCGTAAAATCTGTCTTCGACGATTTACGTTTATCCTTTTCTTCATCGCCACTATTGCGCCTTGTTTCTCATTCGTACGATGACTGAACGAACGGAGTCATTTTAAAGACGACTTCGTCCAGAATCGACGCGTTTTTCCGATCTAAAATGCCAGCGGCTTGTTTAATGTCATCGAGGAAGGACTTTCGATAAGTATCTTTGTTGCGGCCCTGTGCGGCCCTGCATGGGACATCGCGTTCCCAAGAAATGTCTGGGTAGCGTCGTC
>JAITYT010000709.1:266494-276640 GCA_025433975.1 Liostenogaster flavolineata | reverse complement strand
TTTTTTTTTTTTAATCTGGCCCAGGGACAAAAACAGTTAGCCATGCCAGGGCGTAGATCGTCAATAGCATTGTCAAACACTATCGAAATCGATGAAATGATTATCGATGCTCGATCCACTTCGAATTGGTCCGATTTGTCAAAGGCCTCTGGCAGTGGGTTATAGCGTTTTAGCGTCGTTGGCAAATATTCTCGCTAGCATCGATGCGCAGCGTACAGAGGAGAAATTACTCTTACGGGGGCTTCCCACGATTCCGTGCTCGCACACCTCGAACTAGGAGAGTTATGCGTTTGCGTTCTATGAAAGGCCAACTACCAGCGTTAGACCCTCTTTCGGCTCTTGTCATTTGTCTTCCTCCTGAGATAGAGAACCAAAGTTTCAAAGATCTCTCCAAGTTGCATCCCGAGCAACTGAGAGAGAGAGAGAGAGAGAGAGAGTCTACCTAAATTTTCTCGCTGTAAAATTAATGGGAAAGGCAGTTTGTGAAATCTTCGTTAACCTCGCAGTAGTCCTTCTCTTCTTGGATTTTAGGAAAGAATATACGTTTCGGTGAATGAACGTAACCCATCCTTTCGTTCCGCAACACGAAGAATTCCAATTTACGAGCGATAAAGGATGTGGCGCGATACTTCTCGCTTTTACTTAGTCTGCTTGTGCCAATCGTCCACCGAGCATTCTTCCTTCGAAGACCGCATTATCCAAAGTAGATTCGATCTCGGTCTTGTTTCGTAAACAAGAAAGAAAGAGCTATGAACGATTGATTCACCGAAGCAATTATCGAAGGTTCTACGTATTCAAAGAATAAAAAATGAAACGTTTCTTTCTGCGCCGGAATAATGGAATAATCGATATATCGCGATGCGGCTCATGCAAATGCCTATTCAGTCTTTTCAACGCAACGAAAGGCCGATTCGGAAAGATATAAATTATTCGAAAATATTTGTTGCAAATACTTCCAATTTCAGATAATTTGATATATAAGAAACTTAAAACGATAGTTTATAACTCGTATCTTTTTGTTATCGTTTGCACAACGAATATTTCTTTCAATCGGAATGATGAAGTAAATATTACGAATAAATAACGAAATAATGTTATTTTAAGTTTCGCGAATGCGTGCATTTATGGCATCAGAAATAAAAATGAAAAGAAACTTATTCATCGCATTGTTTCATTTTTTCCGATAGTAGTTAACAATCTAGTACAAGCTATGAATTACAGTATGATCGGACGGATAGTGCATTAATCAGAATAAAATAAAAGCTGTTGTATAGCACGATAGTACGACTATTGTACTTCGTGCCACGCATTTCCCTCGTTAAGAAATCGTTAGCGTAACGCATAGAAAAAAAAATAATAGCTCGTGATCCAGGGCTTAATCCATGGCTTAATTCACGGCTTAATCCACGGATTAACTCTTGTTATAACGATTAATGATTACACCGAGAACAGTGCTCGTTGAACTTTTTCATCGAATAGAATAGTTTTGAATTCATTTCACGCCGGCAACCCTTCTTTGAGAAAGATAAATTTGATCGAATATTCAGGTATTCGACCTTCTAAATTATGCAGTACAGTTAAATAAGATTGCGTGGATCTTCGTTTCTAGGGTGAAACGATTTAAGTACCAAAGCGTTACACATTATTGAATCGACAATGAAACACCTGCAACCAAGGGTCCAGGTGGCCGTGAGAATTTCCATGAGTACAGACGCGCAATAGAAATTGCATAGCATTACAAGCCATTCCACGTAGAAGCGCTATCACGACAAAACAACGATCGACTTATCTTAATGTTATATTGTGGGATATTCAAAGTGCCAACTGGATATTGCCTTAAGGATTGTGACATTGATGAGTAGAGACGCGTTCTAATATTTTATTCAGTCTCTTAAGAAATATTTATAATATACGTAGAAACGATATTTCATAGTTGCTATTTCTTCCTCAAGGTTAATTTCAAGACGCGATTCATGCTCACTGAATGATTAAGCAAATTCGTTAATTTTCGATAAATAATTCACCAAAAATTGAGGCGAATTTCTAAACGTATCTTTAAAATACAACAGCAAAGGAACCGGTATCTTAATAGCTGATTAATCTTTCTTCTTCGAAGCAAACGATGTCTCAGTGAATCTTTCCACTACTATTCCTCCTTCGAGATTAAGAAGTTTAATGCAGTTTCGTTTCTAATTATCGATTATTGACTTAGCAGGAAGAAAACTATTGGATCGATGATTGGGAAGGAACTGAAGGAATAGAAAAAGAAAAAGTAGAATTGTGTTTCGAAAGATGGCGGAAAACAAACGAATTGATGTAAATGATACGACTATAGTAAATCTTATCGATAATAACGTGGCTTTTTCACTTTAAAAAGAACGAGCTTAATGGTATTAGATAAACAATTAATGAGAATTTTATTAATTACGCAATATGAAATTTATATTTACGATTACACACATTGTGATAGAAGATACGTTATAACTTTAGTATACTGTAAAAGAAATTAAATAAAAATTACAATAAATGGATCATCGATGACGAACTAGACATTTCGTTGCCTCTGCAATTGTTATAACAAAAATATCATATAAGATATTGTCTCGAGTTTATTTTGCGATTATATGTAGCTTGCTTTGCATGACAGAGTTATTACGTGCGGCTTACGATAACGCTAAACGTCACATTTCTTTAGCCATTACAAACAAATCGTTAACATTTTATCGAGATGTTTACTCTTCGGATACAGTTCTGTAATATTGTTATTAATTTCTTGTCTTGACAAACTATTTTCACAGTAAAAGTATAAAATATTGAGCACCCATCATTTATCAGTAAAACAAAAGAAACTTTTGAAGCAATCTAATATTAAATGATTATTATTGTTGATTGCAAAATCATTTCTTACGAAACCAATTCTGCAATTTACAAAGTGTATAACTCAATGAATGGTTAATACAAATAAATTACATTAATCATATTTATTTTTCAGAAATTATGATAATTTGTTAGTTTATCTTTAGAATTCGTTACATGTAATACAAATGGTGAGAAACATTTACATTAAAAATAATATACATTGATAAATACAGCTTGAACTCATACAGTCACAAATAATTGCAAATTAAGATTAATTGATAGATTGGATCTTGTCTATCATTTTTAATGATTCGATTACATTGGAATTACATTGGTTTCAAATACAAATAAAGAGGCATCCGAACAGGTAAAATTAACGTAGAAAGATAGGATTTCTAAGTACACAGTACTCAAGATATTGTGCACAACGTCACATAAGAAATTTTAGAATAGAGTTCATACATAATATACGTCTTATATAATGATCATTCATTTCTTCAGCACCCTAATGCATGAGGTCACTTAAGAAACAAACTGAAAAATTGAAAAATTTATATAACGATAGATCAGTGCAAAATTTTATCTAATATTTTTGTACTTACCCGTTGAAGTTCATTCATATTTTCACTTGACTCTTTTTTGTTGTCGTTGACGATATATATCATTTACCGGTGGTGGAGGCAAATCTTCTTCCTCGCTATCATCGCCAGTTAAGCGCGTTCTTCTGCGCTTGGAACTGATACTCATACCATCGTTACTTTCATCGACAATCCAATGTACAGATTTTGCAAGATCGAATAATTTTGTATCACATCCGTTATCCGCAACAGGTAATGGTGCTACAATATAAAAACGTGAATGGTTTATATGCTATTTTAAAAGGTAATTAAACAATTGTTCATATGAAATTTATGCACAAATACAGCAATGGTTTTACCATGATCGGGAAGTTGAATTCGACTGAAAACATCCATAAGTAAATCTACTACTACAAATGGTCCCCTAAAACAACCAGGTGGTGGCAACATGGTACATAATTGTGCTGCAGCAGGAGGTAGCGGGAAAGAACCTCCTAAAATAATACAATGGCACGATAATTTATTTTGTACGATATAAATATTATAAATACGTTAAATCTATTATGATATCTACCTGGTACAGGATGTTCTCCAGGTAAAGCGTTTACTTTTGGTTTGTACGGTATCATTTGAGATAAATCAGGTCTAGGTAAAGATGCGATTGCTTCTTCCGGATCAGGTACACGAGGAATCACACCAGCAGAGTTTCTAACTACGCTCGATACTTCCATGTATCCAATGGACCTTAATTCCATAGCAGTACATGGATACAAATCAAGAAATTTATATCGATCCACAAGCTGTGCAGTTTCTTTACCTTCAAATTCTTTAATCTATAATAAACATGACAAAAATGAAATTGTAGTCATTAATAATAACTCTAATCATTATATAAAAACCTTTTCTAATACGGCGCTTCGTCTTTTTTCAACTTTAACAATACTGGCTAAATCTCCAATGTTCGATTCGAATTCCAGAAAGCGATTCCAAATATCACTGTAACGAAAAAAAATTCCAAAAATAATCAGTTATTATGACAAAATTATTATAATGAAGAATGTCATTGTAAAATATCAATATAAATAAATACATACACTGATTTTTCTGGTTCCAAACTACCAGACGATAATACTCTTTCAAATAGTACTCTCGTATTATTATCTTCTGTAAAATTAATTCATGGCATGGTAAAGTAAATTTCAAATAAATTATTATAGAAAGATTATTAGTATGTCACACTTACCATTTAAATGCGATAAGTAATCTATGTAACATAAAATATAATCAGGATTATCACCAAATTTTTTTAAACCAAGTTCAAAAATTCGAAAAGCGATATTTTTATCTTTGGTACAATAATACTCCATTAGAGCCGCAGCAACGTATACGTGATGTTTACATCTCGTATCTTCCCTAGCCCTCTTAAAGACCGTTCTAGCAGATTTTATACCTTCAGCACGCCTTGCAAATTTCATATATTGTACATATGCCTGTAGAATAAGCAAACAATACTTACAATTATTCTAGATTCTAGATTAGAAACTCTTAGTTTAGTTCTAAATTAAAAGAATCGGGTAATAATTTAATAATATTCGAATAAATAATAAACTTATGCTAACCAATGTCGGATCTATGTCAAGTATATCCAAAAATTTCTGATATATTTGATGGACTTTCTCGTATTTGACTCTACCTTCTTCAAAATCGGCATGCGCAAAATATAATAACATATTTTTTGACAATAATGTATTTGTTGCCCTTTCAAACATAGTAGCAGCTTCTTCGCTTAAATTTTTTGCTGCATTGACATCACCTTTTTCTGTTAATATTTTTGAACTAAGTTCTAAGAAGTGAGCAGCCTGATGCCATACAGCTGGGTGATGACCTAAACATAATAAACACTGCTCTATCGCAAACATTACTCTACGAGCAACAAGTGATGTATCTTCTGTCCTTAATGGATTACTACGCTCCCACGCAATATATTTTTTCCACAGTTCGACCTATATGAACAATTAATATCATAATAAATAGCAAATATTTATATACGTTACAACTCTTCTTTTTTCGAAATCTCTAAACTACCTGCTTTACTTCTTCTGGATGGCCTGTTGGTGGTACACTTGGTGCACTTCTGTTAAGTCCCCTCGTCACAGCTTCCAATTCTTTAGCTACACGTCTCGCATTCATATAGTCCCTGGATCGCTCAATTGCCATTTTTTCTGCAATTATTGGATTTATGTTTTGTTCAAAAGCCATATAATCTTTCCATAATTGTTCCATATTTATCATAGGATTAATGACACCTCGTTGATATACCTGAAAAGTAAATACATGCTTGATTTCCTTTAGTCAGTGATTACTTAATAATTTTTAATTTTTTAAATAATATATTACCTTGCGTACAGCACTAATCTTTTGATTTTCTGCGTATGATCCTACAGCCTCGACACTTTTCAAAAACATGACATAATCGTTCCAGATACTATAAGAATGAATATCCATTCCAATTTTATCCAATGCAAAATCATAAGCTTGAGCCATTTTTTCCCTACAATTTTTTATAATGAATATTTTATTTATTATTATAGTTATGGATACGATCATCTGAACGTATACTTACTTATACGTTGCAAGACTTGCTTTAGTCTCTTTGACATAAGAAAGGTAAAGTTTCCATAATTCAATGTTTAAGATTTTCATGAGGCACCTTTGGAAAAGCTGTTAGAGAAAATAACTGTTTTAGAAGTATATCAAAGGATATAACTATGATACAAATAAAGTGTTCGAATTTTGATTGGAACCACTTGCATAGTAAAACACATTTCTACTACCTTTACTTACCCATATATAGGCAAGTTTTGTTTATGTATTACAAAACATTCTCGGTAAATCACGTTAAAATGACAAAAAGTGGAAGTTTTATAATTTATTATACAAGTTTATAACAATACAATCACTACTATATAACAATAATTATATGAGTATATATTTATGTATAAATTGGGAGAAATAATAATGCGCCAATGCATCAATTGAGAATGGTTTATTGTATAAACATGTACTGTATTATTTGATGAGAAATTTTTAACATGAAATACGTTTCGTAAATAACGCAAAAAAAGCCCCAAAATATAAAAAGAGTTTATTTATTTTTTGCAAGTTGGGGCAGTAATATAAGAAACCAACGAACCTATGTGGGATCTAGAAATGAACGATCCCAAGGCATTACAAAAAATGAAGACCACTCGAAGCAACATAAGGTGACGAAGATAATTTTATACATATCTTGATATGCTTTTGTTGCATTCGTCTAAAGTTAATTGTTCATATAAGTTTTCATGTATTTAGAATGCTATAAAATACAATAACACCAACATCATATTTATGAATATGCATTATCAATACAATTAAGATTTAATTTTTGCTCACTCACATTTCTTAATGTTCTTTTTCAAAATATGTATTTGTTAAAGATAGAGTTTCATTACCTTATGCTACCTCTATAAATTAGGCACAATACTTGAGGATTTACCTTTGTACTACCTCAAATAATTGTGACTGGATAGAGGGGAAAACTATGGAATTCTTGGTAATAAATTATAGATAGAACAATTGCAACTCATATTTACTAAAAGGAAAGTGGTGTTGTATGTACTTTAGTAAATTAGTACTCAATATGCGAAATGCGTTGCCGACTTTAATACAGAAATGTTTTTCTCATATTGAATGCTGTGGGATAAATAAAGTTTCGTAATTTTGAATGAAATGCATACAAGCATTGTAGTATGCACCTTTATAAATTCTGCATTCAACACTCCTTGATCTATCTGTCATTTTATAGAACGCAATCCAAGCACAACCAAACTATATTGCAGGAAGGAATACAAGGCTGTTATATTCAGAAAGTTGCCTTCTTCTGTTATTTTATATTGTAAAACCCATATCTCTCTTTTTACATTTATGTAACTTATCCGGTTATACAAAAAGAAAAGATATAAAAATAAAATGGTACTTACAAAAGAAAGCAACCTCCCAAATGTATCAACAGATCAATCAATAATCAATGAAATAATTGACTTATGGTGAAATAAATTACTTTTATTCACCTCACATAATATGCAAAGTGCTTAGAGTCACATTATATGATAATATTTGGACATTTTAGATTAGTAAAACCCTGACATTATTCGTGGTGCTACTGTAATAAAAGAAACTGAAACATCAAAACCTAGACGACATTGTTCAGTTAAATATATTACAGTATTAGTAAAGTTTTTTAATTTTAGTTACGTAAAAATATTTTCTTAATTCTCATTATAACAAATTACATTATTAATATAAACTCAGTCTTAAAGTTTAATAACAGTATCAAATATGGTTACTATGTACACCGAATATGCGTGAATATTTCATTAATAAAAATCGATAACAATTTTATTTTAACTGAACAATATTCAGAGTAGTGCTAATAAAATTAACAATATTCAGAATTGCATCAATGGATTTTGATATCTCAGACAAGCAGTGACAACATACCTTTTCAACTTTTTCAAAGTTCCGCATTTTCATCTGAAAAAAATGATTCAAATTTTCAATCAGAAATGTTACATCGAAGATAAATAAATAGAGCTCAATATAAAGACATAAACAAAAAGTTAAAATTATAATAATCGTGAGAACCATACAATTAAAAAAATAATAATTTGTCATCTATTTCAGTCGTTTATTTGATATACTGTCTTTAAAGAAAGATGTTAACGATATGCCATTGAAATATGATGTATTAATGTATTTCTTCTTACCTCTTGCTCAATGTATATTTTCCAATAACGTCCTGCTGAAGGAAATACCGAGACAAGTTTTTCAAAAACTGGTCTCACTTCAATGATAGGTCTGTTTTGTGCTTCCCTGATGAGAATACTCCATGCTTCTAAATCGTAGGGAGTATCGTCGACAGTTTTTTGTGCGCGTTGTAATTTTTCGTTACCCCAATCCTATAAATTTTTCAAAATTTTTACACATTTTACAACAATTTTATTTTAATATTAAAAAGTTACTCGTTATCCATTTTCAATCTGCTAAGATTCTTGTGTTCAAACATGACCAATACAACAAAGTGAGGTTAAATAGGCAATTTGATGTACACTTACAAATTCTGTTTTGTCTTCAGTCATTTTATCCATTTGTACGCAGTAGTTCTGGAAATTGTCTGACAATACAAAAATCCCACTTAAACACGAGGTAAAAACTCAATTATTCTACAATACCTCCCTACGTGATCATACGAGAAAACTAAAACACAACGGAAGCAATCTATCTGCACCAAATAATAAACATATCGAGTTAGGGTTCTGTGGCACTATACATCCGTGTAACGAAATATCGAGATATCGATTCATCGAATATATATTTTTCGATAAAACTCGGTTTTAGAATGCAGCGACATCTATGTATCTAATTCTGGACAAGGACAATTCTTTCCTCCATGTGAACTGATATTTATACGGTATTAGCGACATCTTATTGGCAAGAATCTGATCTAGTTCGGAGCAAAGACGATAAAGGGATGGAAGTTGCGAAGTTACTGTAGCGGTTGTCCGTCACGGATTATACTGGTAGTGTTGCGTGGAAATAGTTGTGGGAGAGCTTAAGGGAAAACTACTCTAGGTATCGTGCGAAAGAACCTTTATTTCGCCACGTGCGCTGGGCTAGTTAATACTCGCGTACGTGACACAACCTGTTCGGTGTAGAGGCTAGCAGGAAGTGAGTGTGTGCGGCTCTCGCTCGCTAAGGGTATCCAGGTGCGCGCCAAGCGGTCGTTCTTACAATCTCTGACGACGTGCGCGCCACCTAGAAGCGACTGTGCTGCTGCAGCCAAGCGACTGTGCTGCCACATTACTTCTATATTAGTAAGTGAATTTTAAACATGAAATATCGAATAACGGTCACTAGATGGCGAAAGTGATATCAAAACAGAATGTAACTATGAGATTCCTATACAATTTTTATATTTAAAGTAGTTAACAATGAAAGAGTCATTTCGAGCCACATAAAATTGGTTGGACAATTTTTTTTATCTATCTTTTATACGATCAAAGCTGACTGCAAAATATTTTACCATGGTGTATATTTTTCGTTTGTGTAACAAGAGAGAAACTTCATTCAGTTGATTGATCTGATCATTTATTTATTGATAAGAAACTACATTGATAAATTTCAAGATTTACTGGAAAAAATAATAACTCTCAAACAAGATGTCTGTTAATTTTTTTGTTTATATCGCGCAACATCGAAATACCCAATAAATAATTCACTGTTTTAACAATCGGTGAAAGTTTACAATAAATCCAACGTATTAAAGTATTAAAACGTCGTACTTCAAATGTAAGTAAAATGATATAAGTTTTAAGTTACCCAAACAACTTTTTTATTGCGTATAAAATAGTATTATTTGTTCGTTCAGATAATTTAATAATAATACTTGGGATATATAAAGATAAGTGTATAACAGAAGATAACGATGGTAATGATAATTATAAAAAAGGAAATAATAAAAACATTAATGACACTAATTGTTTATTTGTCATTATTGTTGATACTTTTTTTTATTTTAGAATCAAATAATTTGTACGCTACAAAAATTGTTAATGTAATTGCATTACTATTGGTAGCATATTTAGATATTAAAAAAAATAACAAAAAATTC
>JAITYT010000709.1:243987-262624 GCA_025433975.1 Liostenogaster flavolineata | reverse complement strand
TTTTTTTTTTTTTTTTTTTTTTTTTTTTTAAAGAAAAAGCTCGTTGCTCGCTGCCTGGCGCGCTTTTACGAGTGATTCGGCCTTCCTGTTTACCCCGGGAACGTATTAAGAGGTTAATTGCCATGCGAAGGCGGATAAGTGATCAAGTCGTGTGCATAACCGTGCCTACATCCCTGTACGTGTACGTGCGTAATCGCGCGTAGCCGCGCCCGTGCGTGTGTGGTCGCGTTTAATGGTGGAAGAATTTAATGCGGCACCACGAACCGCAGAACGGATTATTATACTTTCACCGCAGCGAAACATCAAGTAGATAAATAACTATCGTGATTACGTTTACAGCTACGATAAAATGGCACCGTATCGCGGATGCGGACGTTACTGTGCGAACTCCAATGGGATACGTTAAAAGTGTCACGGTCAGCTCCACGCAGAGTCAACAAAGTATCGAACGAGTCGGTAAATTACGTCGAAAGGGCGATTCGTGGGTTTTATCATCGGTCCATTCGGTTTAGCGTCTCTCTATCTCTCTCTTTATCCTTTCCGTGCACCCTCCGCCCCATTGAATAAAACGACCTTTGAAATTATTCTTTATGATGGACAGGAGAGTAATGTGCGTCCGCGATCGGTGATGGATCAGATTTTAAAGAAAGATGTTGAAATCAGGTTTCGTATTTTCCTATCGTTTTTTTTCAAAAAAAATGGGAATCATTACGCGAAGTAATCCTTCGAGTGAATTTATTTATTTAAATCGTGTACGGCAAGCACTGCCACGTATTTATTACAATATGTGTAACGTAAATAATATACATCAATTTTAAAGGCTTCATTTTAAGTCATAATCGAGACAATTGTTATTTATATTTTGAAAGAACTTTAAAGGCTCGATACTTTTCCGACTACGCAATATATAATTAAACTGTTATCAATTTCGAACTTCATCCTTTGAATTTATGAGAAAAATATCGTCGAAAATAAACATTAATAAATAAAATAAATTATGAATGTATACCGTAATTCTTGTTGCATTAGAAAGAAACGTTGATTCACGTTGATCGCATTGATAAGATTCAACGCTCGTCGGATTTGAAATTTAAAAAGTTAAAAATTTCTCTCGTATTCAATTTTTAACGCGGCTTCGTTTCGCTACGCGTAACAGCGAGATTTATGTTGCCTTTAATCGCGGCAACGTAGAATCGCACGCGTGCGTGCTCGCATGCGCATTAAACGCGGTACGAGCGTTAAAAGCGCTTCTAATTCATTAACGACGGCGCAAATAATAATTGATATCGTGTAATTAGGTCGTTGCACGGAACGTTCGTAAAGTGCCTCGCGAGTCGCGGCACGGAGGAAGCGTGGGACGCGACGACTACGTTGTTCCGCAAGTCGATTACCGAATTCGACGAGGAATCTTCAAATACAACGAATCGACAAAATCATAATCTGTCATGAGGATACCTCGGTACTTCAGAGCGATACGCGCAGAATTCGTGTCTCGATTCATCGATCGATCGATTCGAAAAAAACTTCTCGTGTTGCCTCGATGGCGTCTGAAAAAGATCGAGTAAATAGAGCTCGTTCTGTCCGCTTGGATGCAGGAAGATACCGAAATATTCTGACGGACCTGGACAAGATTTCGTGTCTGAAGTTTCGAGAAACGATCAATTTTATTCGTGCGTTTTTGCGATTTCGTCGAAATGTCACTCGGAAATTGCGTTGATTTCGAGCCAATCGGACTCGAATAATAAATAAAGAACTTTATGAGAGATTGTATCTCGCGGGATCTGTGAAAAACGACGTTGGAAAGTGGTCGGAGACATTGGAAGAAACGTTACCGGGCGAAATTAGGAAATAATTAGTGATTCACCACTATCAATCAAGTACAGTAGGAATCGATTTCGATTCGACGTATAAAACGAATCGCCAGGATCGAGAGTGAGTCGAGCGAACGTAATGACAAGAGACACGACGTTCTTCGAACGAGTGTTCGACCACGGACACGCCGAACACGTTGTACGTTTACGGAGCATTCGATTTGCAATTAGTGCAGCTTCCTTGCATCCTTGGAGCGTCGCCTTGTGGTCGACGTAACTGGCCGTGTTAAAGCTAATAATTGCGGACACGACGATCCGTGCACGCACCTTCCCAGTGCCGACCGCGTCAGTGAACTAGAACCGCATCATTGCGCAATTGAATCTGTTCGACTTAACCTTGAGCCGCTGCTCCTTTTTCGTCTTACCTGTAGTACCAAGGTGTACGAACCAACGCGACGTTTCTCGTCTTTCGATACTGATCGTGAAAACCTATCCGATCGGTTGCTGGACGACTGCGAAGAAGGAAAGTTACAGCGTTTCAATTCTTTTAACGCCTGTTGCGTCCCTAACGCGATCTATGCACTTTCCTCGCGTTTTCTCTAGACGAATAATCCCTTGCACTACGATCTAACTCGGAAGAAGCCGATCCCAAGCGATGCGCTCGAATTGTTTGGAAAGGAGCCGAAATGCTCATGACCGAGAATCGGAACTCGAAACATGTGAGAGTAATTTCGCTTTTTGCCAACAGTTTTCTAACATAAAACAACGTAAAAAACAAGAAAACAACCTTTTTTCATAAAAAAAAGAACAAACGAAATTACTTTCCGAACAATTTTACGTACTTTCCGAACTATTTTGCGACTGAGTGCGAAATACCCGTGCCCGTGCCAAAAGCTTTTAAAAATTATTTTGATTAATATGTATAATTACATTAAATCCTGAAAAAGTAATAATAATATGATTAATTAATAGCGGAATAGAAATAAGTTGAACCAAATCCGCGGCATTAATATTTGAACTGAAATAAATGTTCAGATTATGTCACAATCACCAGACCTAAAAATGAAAAACGAAATATAAATAAACAATTTAAATCTAAACAATTAAATATAAACAAACTATTTTATTGAAAAATAGTCACAAGTATAAAAATTAATAATTCTGCATGATATGGTACTTTATAAAATATTCCGATAAATACAAAACCACCTTACACTTTCTGCACTCTCAGGTTGTTTCGTTTCGTTTTTTTTTTATTTGTAATAATCTTCACACATTCCAGTTGGTATTTCTTTTTTAGGCGATCCATCGATATGCTTCGCGAAATGAGCCCAATACTGGGCTCATAGTCGTAATGGTAACACAAGATCCCATTCGAGACATTCATATTTGGCTCGCGATTAAGATCACGACTTTGACTCGTGATATTTATGTTTGGTCCGAAATATCTATTATGAGTTAGACTCGTGATATTCACGTTTCACATGAAATTATACAACGAGCCTGACTCGTGATATTCAAGTTTGGCCTAAAATTTTCATCAAGTCAGATTCGTCAAGATAGTACAAGGGGTTAAGTATGTAAAATTTTATAAGGGTGCAAGTAATGAGATTCCTCATTGAGTCGACAGTTCGTTAGAAACCCATCGAAAGAGGTAGAAGTCATAAAACAGTTAATTGAAAAAAATTGTCGTTTACCGTCACGATTTTTATTCCTAGTGATAATAAAAGAAGCGTTAAACTCTTTCTATCTGATTTACCGCGGGGACACAAGCGACAGCTTGCTCCTATCTTTGCGATACTCCCATCTCTAAACGAATTGATCGAGTATTCAAACAACAACCGATTGTTAATATGTTTAACCAATCTGAGTGGATAGTCTACCGTCAGAATTTTTCTCCTAGAAAATATCTCGGAGTAGGAGTTTAGCAACGGTAGTCCACTAACGGCAGTACAGAGTAGTCGTAACAGTGCCAATGACCTAAAAGGCTTTATCGATTTACGATGTCCATGCGAAAAATAGCACAGGTCGATGTGCCGATTCCATCGGTTTAAGACGAAGTTCTTCAGAACTTCGAGTGACCTTCGATCGCACTTGTTTCTTATCCCCGATACAACCATCTATAAAACGATTGTTATTTCATATTTTTTCAAGAGATCGACGCTTTCTGCTATTCAAAAAAGGGAAGACGTGAAATAGGATCGTGGGATATACCGCGTAGATAGGCGTGGCGCTGAAAGGGTTAACAGACGACCAAGCAATTTCGATGATCGATGTAGGCGTGGAAACGAACAAACGAACATACGATCATGCCTCGACGTACGGATCCCTGCCCTTGTTCGATACCTCGAAGTGGCTTTGCAGCCAAGCTTCTTCCGTAACCTCGCTGAAATTTCTTTTTCCCCCATGGCGTTTCTCGCGGTGTCTCTCGGCTAACGGGTAACGCAGGCAAACCGTGCGTAAGCAGCATTTTAAGGCGGCGAGTTTCTTACATGTGCGTATGCATGCGACCGCCGCATCGTGCCGTGGGAAACGTGACACGAGCTCGATCCTAAACCTGAAAAGTTGTGTCGAGAGAGTGAATAAGCGTGCCTCTATGTATACGGGAGAGAAAGAGAGAGAAAGAGAAGGAGAGACCGTAGATAGAGGTCGTCGGTAGTCGCAGGAACTCGTACCGTAAGATCCACAAGAAATCTCGATAGACGTTCGCAATAAATTACTCATTTGCTTGTCACTGAGTGAATCGCGTCACCATTCTTCATAAACGAATTATCGATGGGAACGATTCGATTCCCGTTGGGCTCTCGTCGAAATTACGTTCGCGTTCGCGACGGTCCGTCGACGTCGTGTCCGTCCGGCCATCTTTAAAAGCAAATAAAATTTGAAATCGAATGGAATCGAGCTATTATCTTTCCCAACGGCGGGCGTACGTCCAGTCGCCTCATCTGCAGTAAGTCTCTTCTTGTACACTGGAGCAAACATATTTCATATAATATCAAAGTTTTATTTTAATTTTTAAACAAAAATATATGCCACGATAAAGGGTAGGAGTTAAATCCCCAAATATTAAATATCTGCTCGAGGGGTTAGTCGCTCTTGCTTCGTATTTTACGTTTGACCCGTGCCCTTACCTGTCTCCGCGTAGTCGCGGTGAAAGTTTGCAGTAGTAAAGATTATAATTTACGCGACACTCTGAGTAAGTACAAACATCGTCGCGATACTTTGTCAAATCAATTTCAAGATCATCCGTTAAAAATGTCTCTATTTACGATTATTTATGACAATTTATCCTCGTCGTAAAAGTCTGCTTTTGTATTACGAAAGGCGACTTTCATAGCCAGCTTTATGTTTCCCACTTCGTGTAGATTAAACTCGTAAAACTCTAGAAGAGCAATTGGGTGTAGTCAAGAATCAACGCATAGACGCACGTCAAAATATTCCGTAATGTAATTCAAGTGATTACGCACGCGTTAGTGGGCATGTCGGAGATCGTTATTGTCAGGAATCGTCTGGCGTTCTTGGGAAAAATGCGTAAAGGGCAACGATTGCGATTAATCAACGCAATGTGTTAGTATCGAGAGCGAAAAACGACTGACGTGCATGTTTATTAGAAGCGACGACGAATAACGAATATTTAATGGAGCAAGTGCGATTTGACTAGTGCAAGCATGCGTGAAATTCTGCGATATTCCAGGCTTTACAACCTCTTTCGCGATCTGCACCTTAACATGTTAACGATTCCCTTTACTATCGAGCTTTCCTTGCATTTTCTACTGCATTCTATTGCATTTTCTTGCAATCTCTCGAAATTATCAACTTTATACGTCGCATCGATTTAACAGACGAGATAACCGATCGTTCCAGCAGTGAAACGACGCTTGTTATTGCGATTGAGCGATCCATGGGTATTACTGGTTTTCGATCGCTCGATCGACGAAAGGAGTACATACCGAGTTTATTCTGACCCGAAAGGTTGCTACGTTGTTAACCTCGAAGTTGTCGCCGAACGACCGGCGATGTCGTAAAGATCGCGAGATACGGTGTGTCCAACCGCAGTACGCGTTGGCCGAAATGATTCGTTCTATGCGATAAGAGTAAAGCGTTTTTCTTAATACGTACCGAGAGAAGTTTATAGGTTTTATAGTTTATAGCCACATACGATGCTGTAATATATAATACTTGCGAATGATGAATTTATCGTTAGTTAATTGTTCCATAAACCGTTCGAATAAATCGAAATGAGCAAGGGTACTGTCAAAACTTGTCAGTGATATCATGTAAATTGAGACTGTCTTTGAAAACAGAGACGTTATAAATATGGATATTAAAATGTTCGTAGGTGTATGTTAGTTTCGTCAATAGTTGATTCTAAGCATTTTCTTCTTTCTTTCAGTGCAGATTGGTTTCACAATTTCGTGATCTCGAGTTTTAATAAAAAAACGATTAACATAAAGTACCGTAAAGGAATTTTTCCATAATTTATAATATTACGTCGAAAAGGTTACGTATGTGATTAATTGACGAATTAGCGAGCCAATTGATTATAATTGCGTTTTAGCAGAGGTGTGGACCGATAGCACTGCCACCAAGTTGCACTGCTGAGACCGTAGGCTGCTTCGACTAACTCGAGAATATAGTAACGACTAAAAGTGATAAAAGGACAGTCCGAAGAATGATTCGAGACTATTTAAGGGTCGAATCGAATCTGTTTGAAGGCAGAAAGAAGATCGAGCACGGCGGAGAATCCCAGTCACTCAGTTTTTCGTTGAAAGTAAAATATGCGTAAAGCGCGGCGTCTTCCAATCCTTTCGCGACGCTGAGACGTCGAGTGGCGTCCGAGCGCGTCATCGCTCGAAGAATAATGAAATCTCGTCGGTATCGTAAAAGCACGTCCAATAAACGAGAAACTGAGAAAAGATTTTATTCGCGTAGAAGCGCTTGGAAAAGCAACTTACGTAGGTTACGCACGTAGCTCGAGCTCGCGCGATCGGCGTACAGTCGTCGTATCCATCTCTCTTTCTTTCTCTCGGTTACAGTCTCCTCTCTTCGTCTTTCCATCGTCTTAATACGCTATCCTAAGGTGCGTGTTATGCCCCGTTACAGTCGGGACAGTAAAATGAATGGGCTACGAGACGAGCAAGATCAGATTTTCGATCGTTCCTACCGGGCTAGTTTCGCGGCTCATTAGCCGATTAGAGCTGTATTATATCCTAGAGTAATTACGACCATGTAAATTATTACTCGTATCTGTTAAAAATTTCATCCGTCGTGGCGCGGTTTTAGAAAGCCGCTCGCCACGTCGCGTCGCTCCGCTAAACCGGGAAAACGTTGTATAATATCGTAGGCAATTACCAGGCTGGTAATTGCCCGCGACCGCTTTAATTACCATTGACGCCGTGCGGATTGATAAAGACTTTCTTTTCCCTGACCCTATCCCGCCTCTTTCCGATACTGGCGGCTCTCCACGACCTTTTTTCGCTTCTCTCTTCACCCATCCCCCACTCCGATACTTACAATTATAAATATCGGTATGCGAAACAATCTAATCAACGTGGGATTGATTTCGTGACCGGAAGCAGCTGGACTCTTTTGCAAGTCTGGTCAATGCCGCTCGAGTTACGCTTGGAAATTTCCATTTCTTGCTCCCCCAAGCCCCTCTTCCGTCTTATCCATTTACGTGCTTGTTATTTGAGCGTAATAAACGTTTTTCCGAATTTCTCGGCATTTCCTTCTTATCGCGTGCCTCTGAAGCCAAGAAATAATTTCACGGGGAAAGAGCCAGTATCCTGCGAATGGCAACGCGATTAGCGCTGTGCGATTTCTGTAAGAAACGGTAATATGAAAACTTTAATCTAGTGGTACGAAATACGGAACAGGAGGGAAAAAACGTCGATGGAAAATTCTACGGTTATTCTTTTTTGCGAGGAGATAGTCGGCGGCCTTTGCATCTATCCAATAGGTTACAAGGCTACGTCGATTTAATAACGATCATCACGAGAAATAAAATAGGAGAAACAAATCGATATTGCTTCGATTCCGTTAAAATGAAGTATGACATGATTTTCATTTTGACATCTTGAGGCAAATTCGATCGGTTTCCGCTTTTCTCGAGAAATCGGATGGGAAAATAGGAAGTCATTTTCTGTACTTTTGCGGTTTCAGTTAGATCGAACGAAAGACTCGTTTGATCCACCGCTACGACGACTCCTGATTTTTTATCGTCTTGCTTTCTTCCGTTTCATCCGATGGATCTCAAATTCTCGATTTTTTAGGTTCGCTCTCGTCGCTAGCGACTCGCTTCGACGCCTCCATGGATGGTTTGAGCGCGAAGAATCGCACGCGAAATTAGATTCGCACGAGGCGCAATGGCCGTCGATCTCGATAGCTATCCCTTTTGCGCGCGGTCGACTCGCGCGTTTTCGTAATTCACTTTCTAACACGCCCGGCTAAAATTATATCGTCACTTTTCCCATGGATAGTAAGCGGTCTTGTTCTACGTACTATCCGATACCCATATACGCCGGCAATCAAATGGAGCCTCGCTGCTACGAATGCGCGCACATGTGAGCCATGATTTATGACGTCGTCTCGGCGTACCAGCAAAAAGATGCTCGCTTTCGTTCACACATTATCGAACGCTACCTGGCGTATCCGTCGTTGCTGGATAAGAAATTGCATTAACGTTCTCGCCGATGATAATGGCGATCGCGATAGGCAGCAAGAGCGTCGTTCGCCGTAGGTGTCGTGCCCTTCGAAAAGGACGAATATTTCGAGCAACATTACGAAAGCCACGAGACTGCAGAGAACAATCGTCGTCCTTCCCGTCTCCCAATTCGAACACGACGAAGTTTAGAGATAGGTGTTAAAGAGAGACCAGGACTAACGTCTTTCATCTTTTCTTTTTGGAAGGACGAATGTTTCTGGATCAGGGTGAAAATACATTGCCAATGATAATTGATATTGGTAGATTTCGAACAACGCGTAGCAAACGAATATTATATCAGCAGGAAAGTCAGCAAGGATGGGCTCTAATTTTTAACAAATGCGATAATCAATCAAGTTCAGTAACACTCGCTGGGAGGCATCGTGGGATCGACTATGTTAACTCGCTATTGTGCGCATGCGCGTGAAAAGAAATCATCGAGATCTAGGAAGAAAGTGGAGAACCGAAGAATGCTGTCGATTTCCAGGACTCGTTGCGTTTTGATTCTGCCACAACTTTGATATAACATCGTTGCACGTTCGATTCGGACGTGGATCTTCGTAAGACGTGGATCACATTGAACAAAGACAACAGTAACAACAATAACGACGACAACAGGAACAACAAGATGACGACGGCGGAGAAAATATATGTACTCCTGGCCTACTAATGATGACAAATATATATCCGCGAGAACTAGCGCCAATGATTAATAATATCAAACGCGGACACTTCTACCGATTCGTTACGCGCTCGGGCAAGCGTAGCGCGACCGTACGCAAACGAATATTTCATCGTAAGCCCCGAAGCCGAGTGGATTTATGTACACGGAGCAGTGTAAGCGAACACCCCTTGCTTTCGGTGAATTATGACGTTCGAGATCTCGCCAGTTAGAATCCTGACTTGGTTGGTAGTTCCGTCGTTGTCCTTCTCGTTGTCCTCGGGGTCATCCTCGTTGTCGCTGGTCAAAAGCGTTGACTACCGGTCGTAAAGATTCCCACACTGGTCCTGCGTCTTCCTCTTCCTCCGTTCAATCGTTATTACCATCTTCGTGTTGATCGGGTCATTCGATCTTCAATATTTGTATATGTAAGGTATTGGTGATCGGGTAAATGATAAGAATTTTGTTTGATTTTTTTCACACGATATTTATATGCGATTGTTATATGCGCTAATCACTTGTCATAAAAATATTCAAGGCTTCGGGGCCTCGGTAACGTAAGACGAAAATTAATAATTTATTTTAAATTTCTTGAATCGTCGATACGCGCGCCTGAAAAAACAATACAACGAAGTATCTCGTGACCCGTACGCAATGTGTTAATATTTACTTCGTGCGAGTATGTCTTTCAGTGTATTCGATGAGTCATTTCTTCTTGAATAGGCGATCGATATCGATAAGAAATATCGTACTAGAGTAGTGCAGCTTGACTCTTAATTTAACCATAAGCGAGCCTCTTTTCAGTTAGTTGTTCGTTGCTGCTAGACAGACAGGTTTCGTCTCAGACGAAGACAACAGCCTTCGACTGAATCTCAGACAGAGATTTAAACGAATCAAGCTAATTGTTATTTAGGAAATAGGAGAATAGGTTAACCTTAAGAAAAAATCTTAGGAATTTCGCGATACTATTTTCATGTTATCGTCACTTTTAATAACTTTCTCGGAAGTGCGTGAAGTGTCGTTCGTTATTATTTACGCAAATATTCGTTTCTTCCGGTTACGCGTCTTAGAAATAATTTAACACCACTATAAATACGTGCCTATCTATTTATCTACTCATCCATTCCTCGTCGTATCGTAAAACGATGCTGACTCGTTATGCGCTTCTTCAAAAGCATTCGACTGAAAGCAAAAGAAGAATCGAACGTCCCGCGAATCGAAAGTCTCTTAGGCGAGCGTAAACCTTGAAATAGACGAAGGAAACGGCGTTTAATCGAAAGAGTGTGGATACTGCGGCGCGTTGAATATCGCGAACGAAGACGCGTCCGTAAGTGCCTCGTTCGAGATGGGCTTTATGAAAATGAGAAAATTTGCGCGTGCTTGATCGCATGAATTTATGAATCGTAGATTCAAGGCCTGTTTGCACAGTTACACGCCGAGAAAATAGAATTATGTCGCGAATATCCTGCGAAGAAATAAGAAATTACGAAGGAGCTTTTGAGAATCGAATCAGAAATAAACATCGAAGATGCGAGAACGATCGTACGAATTCTTTCGCGTTGACGCGTTTTACGATAGCGAAATATAAAAATTGAACGAATTAACAATACACGCAATTGCCGTGATCCGTCCTTCGAATTATATTACACGAGTAAATTAGATTTTATACCCTTGTCTCGTGTGAGAAATAAAATCTTATCGCGCGAAATCACCTTCGAATTTTTGACTATGAAACATCAGCTCATTGGTCTATATATTAAATCCGAATAATTTCAAAGTAATTCTCGATGCGATCTACGTTGCTTTCGTATGCAACGTTCATCAAGAACTTTAGATATTAAAAAACCAAAATCGTTGAATCTTCAACGCGAAACGTTCAACGTGATTTCACTCATGTTTAAATCGTTATAACTTTTGACTGGATCCACCAATTTTAATAAATATTTTTTTTAAATATGCTCTGAAACATAACCTTTCAAACGCCGCTTGGTACAACACGATTCGATGGATATTTCCAGAGATATGCGACCCTAAAGCCATCTGAGCATAAAAATCCGCAATACTTTTTCTCCAACCCAATATTTAGCTCGTGAGTCTCTGTTTCCTCTCTCTGTCAAGAGACACGCCATCAAACTTCATCCTTACCCTTCGTTCGTACATCAATTTGTATCGATTAGGAAGTTATGCCGCGATCAGAGGCGATAAAACGTGCGTCTATTCGGATTCTAGTCGAGGCAAGAAGCGAAGCAACGAGTCGCGCAGCGTTAACTACGTTCTTGGCTCCTTGGAATCGACGCGATGGGAATGTCACGTGGCCCGTGTATCGACAATCAGCGAGGGAAAGGAAAATAGATACGCCGGGAAGAAAAATATAAAAAGAGCCGAGAAGACGAGCGAGCGCGTGTGCGAACGTCGGGCAGGCCATAGAAAACGGAGGAGCTAGGTAGGTATATGGGCTCGTTCGTAAATTCAATTATGGTAGATGCGATCCCATTAGGAGCCTGGCTGGTAGTAAAAACGTCGAAGGCGCGCTGGGCTGCTCGCGCGTTTCGACTTGGCGGATAGGCGCGTCGGTGCCGCAACTCGAGCAACGATTGCCACTTAAGCCTCTCGTACAGTACCACCACCGTGGATAGGCGGCATAGGATAGCGACTCACCGGCGTACGCAGATATTCTCGCGCTCGGTTCTTTCGAAACGCTCGACGCGTTAATGTATTCCGCGTTAAGCGTCGTTATTGTCTCTGATCGAATCCTTTCACTGCTTTCAGGTGGCTGGTAATACGCGCACGCGTGCGTACGCGCTTATTTCACCTTCCCTCGGCCGCCTGTCTTCGATCTTGTCTCTATGTATTTCTTTCTCGTCTTCGTCCTCCCTCGTCTTCGTAATTCAACCTAATCGATCGACGGACGATTCATAAGTTGAACTATATACATTTTCACAGATGCCATGCTAAATCGATTTAAAGAAAAAAAAATCGAATGCACTTGGAGCATTTTTCACGCTATACTGTGGAATAATACAAAAAAAATTGTTAATTATCCAACGCGTCAAGATATAAGGCTAGTAATTGGAGGACATAAAATTTGAAAGAGCGATCGTTAACCCTTTAATCCTTTGCTCTTCGCTGTCCAGTTCCATTGGACATCACATTTTAGTTGAACAGCTCCAGTGTCCAATACCATTGCACATATTTCATTGACAGCCTTGTAAAGGTTCTTTCTAAATTTCATTTGTATTCCACTCCAAACTATTATTATTTGTGCAAATGGACTTATTTCGTTCTATAAATTAACTTGGATCTGGCTACCAGCGCTCTAATAAAATCAATGGACCTCAAAGGGTTAACCTATGATATCGAGTAGGGCTCGAAATGGTTCGAAGCATGACCTACTTTCATATTGACAGTGACCCGCGCCATCGGGACTTGGCGCGTAAGACAAGGGGTTCAGTCAGAAATAAAGTGTGATATATATGTGAGGAATGTGTAAGAAGTTAATGGAGGTTTTTAAAAGATGCCTAGAACCCTTAGAGGAGCGAAGAATAAAGCCATACATACATACATACATACATACATATATACGATAGTTACAAACTCTTATAATCGCGTAAAATAAGTTAGAGGTTAACCCATTGACTTACGATATCGTGCAAGACTCGAAATGACTCTTTTGTTGATTATAGCCAGGGCCATCTGGACTTAGCCAGCAGACGAGATCATGACATCGATTTCGATCAAAACCTAAAAAGTTCTTCGAAACTATTTCTCGCTACTTGAAGTATCGAAGGTTCCTCGCCTACGAGGTCGAATAAAACGAACGAATAAGGCGTATCGAAACGAAACGGCACTTATTGTCTAGGACGATGTTATCGTCGCGTTAAAAAATAGTCAAGTAAAGCACGTCGATGCATATCGCTCGTGATCCATGCAACGGACATTAATTAACGTGGATGGAGCGTTCGTACGACGGTTCGTCGGTCAACGCGCGCCTACCATGCACGTCGACGATGCGATTTTAATAAGTTATCACGCTCGAGACCGATCGCGAGTCGCGCGTCCGATCGAATACCCCTGTCACTACTACGCTAATAATAATCGATACGTTCCAGGCGATCGTGGATCAGCAACGCGTTCGGTCCACGACGTCTCCCGTAACTTCTGTCGAAACTCGTCAATGTTAATGGAGTCGGCGTACCGCCGTTACGCTCCATCCACGGGGCTCCTTTCACTATTTTTAATCAGGCTAATATCGCGATCGCGTCGAGAGATCACGAGCGTCCGGGTCCACCTACTCGCCTACCTGTCTCTCGAGCCTGTCAAACTGCACGATCGACGTCACCTCCGATTTTTTGCAAACTCCTGTTTTTTTTGGGACACGAACGTTTATTTTCATGATTCCTAAACCTCGAGTTTGCCGAACGAATATCTCGTCTCTAACATTGATATATTTTCTTTTTTTTCTTTGTTTTTTCATGTTAGCTGGTAGACATCTAAAAGCAGTAGCATGAGATATTTTACTCGAGATCTTAATTCTTTAGATCTTGTCCTTCGTCGACTGCAGTCATCCGTCAAAATAGCACGTTAGTTATATTAGGATAGTAATACAGATTCGAAGGCATCGTTGCTATTAACATTGCAAGCGCATGGAAATGTTGAACACGGAGCGGACCGACGTCTGAAGTCGAATCTTTGCGTTTCATGTGGAACGATTTCGTTTTCTAACCTAATAAATTCAATAAAAAAAATTCATTCTAACGAACGAATCGTATTTGGGTATTTGGATCCTTACCATGTGCTAACTTCTCGGCTCCGTTCGGTGTATACGTACCTGCGTTCGTTCTCAAATTTTTCCTTCTAACGTCGCTGTATCCTCGAACGTCCCACGACACATAACTCATGGTCCATTCGACAAGGAGTTAATCTAGATGGCAAAATAGGAAAGGCGGTAAACTCGTGGCAGTGCCGTTTTCGTAGCGTTTCGTTAGCTCGCCAAGTAGATCTCTTTCTATAAGTATCGTATATTATAACAGTTGGCTATTATTTTTTTGCGGTGCGTAAGAGTCGTGCTGGTACCCTGCTGGAGAGTGCATCACCTACCTACCGATGGATATGGATAGGCCATCGATACCGATGGAAGACGCGTGGACGCGATGCGAATGGCATGGTCGCGAGTACGAGTTTCTTGCCGACGTTGCCGTATATGGCATTGTTGTGTATTCTTTTTTGCGAACATTGTCCGAGAACTTGGCATGAGTTTACGAAGCATCGGATACTGCACTCTTACGAGAGACGTATGTACGTCAGTATTATAAGAGACGCGTCACGGTAATTTCGTCCAATTGGAAACGGATACGAAGCTACCGGCAAAAACAATTCGATAAGAAAACGCGTTAAAGTTTTAAAGTGTCGATCTTGAGTTGAGTTCAAGATTTTATACGTACGAAAGTACCCTAATTCTAATAAACGTGTGTAAAAAATATATTGCATCTATCGAAAAATAGAAGAATGATTCCAGTCCTAAGAGATCAGCAAAAATAATACAATAAACCATGAGATTTCGAGTTATGATTTTAAACATTTTATTTCATAAAGGTTGCACATGTATCATACAAAGTGAATCGATATCTTCAAACGATAATTCATCGAATCCTTCTTCGCCAATTTTACGTGCCAATGTTATGATACTGGAAAATTCGTTCTTATTAGGAAGGATGGGGTCTATGTTTTTAATACATTCTCGCCAAACAGCTTTCCAACATGCATTCAAAGTTGATGGTCTTGATTCATCCAGCGGTAATTCATAATTGAAAATTTCTTCCACACACCAATGACTTTTATTGCTTCGTCATACAGTTTGTCCAAAATGTTTTGAAATGTTCGCTTTACGTAGTATGTTTTAAATGTCATAATTATATCTTGATGTAACGGTTGTATCAAGGATGTAGTATTAGGCACACAAAACAAGATTTCATGTTTGGATGTTCTAAGATCGGAAAGCCAGATGGATTGTCTATAATCAATTCTGATTTCTAATTCTTGTTAAATCAAAATCGTGTAAAAAAGTTCATATGAAAACAAAATTAGGTGTATTTTAAATCGTTTTTTCTACAATGTTCTTGAGATCCCATTGTTATATGAACTTACCCATGAAATAACGTTATTTCAACCTTCAACATTGACTGTTTCGATCATTGAATTTCTATGTGTGTGCTCGATATATACGTGAAAAAAAATGATCAGTAACGATTTTATTGCCCAGTTAATATTAATTAATATTATATATCGAAGACGCATTAGTTTCATTTAATTCAAAAACAGACAGGACTTTTCGGAATACTTACGCCATGGATCGTTCGAAGAAACCTTCCTTCGCTACCAATTGTCCAAGATCGATCGCGTTATAACGCTCGTAAAGCAAGTTATAAAGCGAAATCCTCGATCTTGATCGATTTGACAAGATCTGAAAGGCATAAGAACAAGGTGCGATATCGACGAACGTAACTCTCTCTTTCTCTCTCCCTCTTTCTATCCTACCGTTTCTCGTGATTCCACCTCCGTCACGTCGTAAAGTTCCCCACGAAAAGGAAGCGTGTCGCGCCTAATATCAAGAATCGTACCGAGTCCACAGAATACCGAGGCTATTCCATTTAAGTTATGGCCTCGGTTATAGCAGCGCCGTTCGGACTACAAATTCTCGTTGGAGGTATACGAGGGGATTTGTACTTACCTACTACGGCGACTACCGTACAACTTGGAGGAATAGCGCCGCGTGGAAAGGCCCCGTTGCCAGATTGGACAAATACGCATCTCGTAAGCGAGGATATTGCCGCTCCCGGTGCCATACTCATGGAAAATGGCCTAACGATCGTATTGTGAGTGAGGTACTGACGCTGTCGCCGTTGCCGTCGATAGAAGGCCTAAACCACATCGCTACGGCAGCGTACTTACGCTATTCAACGCCATCGGCAGTTTATTTATCGATGATACGCGCCTCGTGTACGCGGTATCGATACCCCGAATGTTCGTGCTCTTTAACGAGGTATGCGGATATGTGCGGGATCAACCGACGACGACCACGCGAGACAAAAGCTCACACGCATCGTACGCCGTTAATCCGCGGAGCTAAGATGGATGACGATGGAAGTTTATTTTTTTCATCGACGTGGTGACGCGTTTCACCTCGAAGGCTTTGCGATCGTTCCGTAATTTTTCGGGAAGTAGCAGTCGCAACGAGAACCGAAATGGAGGGTGATGAGGATGGCTGATCGTCGGGAAAGTCAATCACATAATTCGAGATGTTTTCTCTGTCGATTTTAATGTCGCAACCCTGCCAAATACAATAATAATAATAATGAAATCATAATAATAATAGTAGTAATAATAATAAAATAGTAATATAATAATAATAGTAATAATAATATAATAGTAATGATAAAGATAAAAATTAGTAATTATGATAAAATAAATAATAAAATAAATAATTAATAATAACAATGACGATGACGATGACGATATGGATGGCCATGACAGTGGTAATGATAATGATGATGATTATAATGTTAATAATAATAGTAGTAGTAGTAGTAGTAGTAGTAGTAGTAGTAGTAGCAGTAGCAGTAGCAGTAGCAGTAACAGTAATAATAATATCAATAAAGATAAGAATTGTAATAATGGTGATCAATAATATAGCGTTATGTAAAATATGTGTGAGCGTCGTTTTGATAGTAAGATGGCCGATGGCCATTTAAAACTGGCGTTTCTTTTAAAAACAATAAACGAACGAACGTGCAAGCGGGACTGGGCGTCACGACGCTTTGAAAGTACACTTCACGATCGCACGACGTCGAGGATCACGATCTCGACTCGACCGTTCCGACGAAATTCGTCGTATTCCTGGATATCCTCGCGTCGCGTATCATTCGTCGTACGATCGAGGACATCGTCGCGTTCGAACGCACGCTTACGCGCACACTGTCGGCGCTTTTACTTCGCATTAGAATTTTCCTCTCGTAAAACAAAAAAAAAGAACATCTTTCGGAGAGCTTCGTTACATGTATATAAATATATATTTATATTTATATATATATACGATTTCGGTGCGTAATAATATTATAGTATAATATTTTCCTATCGATTCTATCGTACTTAACGCGTATCGTCAACTTTTGAGGGTTCTTTCAAACCCCTCCTTCCCGCTAGAACCGCCCACCCTGAACCGCTATTATAATCGCAATAAATAAATTATCCAATTGAAGGACAACGATATCGGTATAACAGGTAATAAGATTACAACCATATTTACAATAAATCTATATTTATCCGCCATGTACATACGTATATTTATAATATATAGATGCGCGCGAGGCGTACCAGAATGCGTTCGGAATACGGAAAGTGCGTCGTACATTCATTTTTCTTCTCTCGCTGTCGCGCATCGAACGATTCGAAGAAAAATAAAGATATTCTCGATACGAAGGAGCTTGAAGAAACGTACAAGTCGAGATTGTTCTACGATTATTTAATTACCGTTTAAGGAAGCTGTTACAAGAAATAATGGCCTTTAAGGGAAGCGTTAAAATCTTCGAAATGTGTAATGAAGAAATCTTTTATTCTCTAAAATACAAGCGTGGCTCGAATATGAAAAAAAACTGAAATCGCCTTGCATTTTCGTTCTATTTTTCGTCTTCTTTTCGATCGTACCTGAGACGCCTTACGCTCATATATGTATGTATACACGTATACATCGTGCAATGTATACATGTATAAATATTGATTTATTTATTTAATGCACTAACGAACCTCTCATACTCTTCTCCTATCTCGCTGCCGTCGTCCTTCGTTCTCCTGTTGCGGCGTCCTACCTCTCCAACAATTAACGATCGTACAACGGAGGGACACCGTCAGAGCGGCAAAGGGACATCATTATTTATTAATGCAAATTGCCATTGTCTTTATACAGTGTGAGAACCTCGACATATTAAATATTTATTATTATGAAATATTATTATTATTATGTTATTATTATATATTATTACTATTATTATTACTATTATTATTATTATTGTTATCAGCATTATCATCGTCGATTCCACGTCTTTCACACGAATGACACGTACAGTTACCCCTATGAAGTAATAGTAGTAATTAGTGGTGCGCCGAGGTAAGAAGTCTCTCATTTCGACGGATCTACGGCAACGTGTCACTTTGCGATTTCCGTGTCGACTTCGTGAATTTTTTCTCCGCATTCACCCACTTCTCTCTTCCCTTTCGACGACGATCCTTGAACGACGAGTACCTCGTCGCTCGATGGAATTTTCCTTCGAGGTACGAAACTACCTGGACGCGTTTCCGTTCGACGTGAAAGATTGCTAATGATCGTGGATTTTTCGGAGGTACGTTAGATGCCGTCCAAGGATCGTGGTGTAGAGAAGGAAGAAGACGAAATGAAAAATTAACGAGTGA
>JAITYT010000709.1:227836-243549 GCA_025433975.1 Liostenogaster flavolineata | reverse complement strand
GAGAGAGAGAGAGAGAGAGAGAGAGAGAGAGAGAGAGGGAGGAAGAAAATAAGAGAAACGAGAAAGAATTGCTGGCCCCCATTGGTTATAGCTTCCGAAAGAAACGATGTAAGAAAGATTACGATGTAAGACTAACGCGTAGATGATACGCTGAATCTCGTACGACTTTACCCCGTTCGATTGATCATCGATCGAGGGAATCGAACTTAGTATATGCGCGCGTGCACGCGTGCGTTATATACATAGAGGAATTTATTATTGCTTTTTTATTGGCTAACTTACGATCTAATAGTTCTGCTTCGATTACGTGCTCGATTTCGCGTGAACTCTTGTCTCCAACGCCACGGAAGGAACTTAAATAAGGTCGTGACGACGTGTTTCCCCGATATTATTCATTTGTATCGCTTGGTCGCCTTTCAGCGCCTCGATTCTCCCGGGGATCGACGAGTCGAGGCTAAGGAAACTCGAGCGTGTCGACATCGCGTCGAGCTTCGCGCGATTGCGAATCGTGTCTTCCGTTACTCTTCGATCTTCGAACTTTCGATCCTCGTCGATGAACGAGGCATAAATTCGTATACAAAGCGTCGAGCTTCGATCTTAAAGAGCTGAAAGCTCGTTATTCGGGAAACGAAAGTGATTTTACGCGTCGCGTCAAAGGGAAGGCAAGAATGTGCGTACGATTAATATTCGCTAATTATTGGTACTTTTTAGAACTAATATCCGCTCGCGTTATCCATAACTCTGAAACGTTGACGATGACGAATAACGCGAGACACCGATATCCGGTTGTTAAAATTGATTTTAACTTTTGCTGTCGATCTTTTAAATACACTCTTTTTTTCGGATGTAGCATGGAGATAATACAATAAGTCGTTTTTTTGCGAGTCTATCTGAACTAATGAAAAAAATTAGACGTTTCCGTGAAATCAAGTAAGACGGAGAATAATGCGACACGATTCGACCGAATCGCGTTTCGAGCGTTTTCTCTTTAAAATTCTAGCTTATACACGAAGTTTCGTTTTTTTTTTTTTTTTTATAATTTTTCATTGATCAACAACGAATCTATCAATTATCAAACTCTTTTTAGAAGAAAGCACCCTAAAAATATATTTAACGATACCGAATATTTCTTCAATCCTATTTACAAAGTGTTATTAATTTATTTCCTTAAAATATAAACCAGTAGAAAGAACATTTAAAAATGAATATAGTTTAAGAACGTCATATCCGGAAGTTTCACTTTTAAGACGCACGTTATCACAAATAAAGCTCATGAATCTCGCAATATTAACGATCGCTTTTAAAAGGATTGCTCGGAAAAATAAATTAGGAAAAATTATTTATATTTTTCCAAACTAGCTACGTGATCGGATACATCGTAGACTTCTACGATTGCGTTGAATGCGCGAGAAAATTACGCGATCGTTGTCCCTAATTTACGAGCTCTCTCTTGGAATTTCCTTCGATTTTCTTCGTCGCAGGATTATTTTAAAGTTTGGCGCGAACGTACGTGACGCGTGAAACGACAACGCGACGATCTCGATTCGACTGCGTAACCTCGATTAATTCCTTGTCAGTTAACGTCTCTTAAGGCACTTGAAATGCTAATTTTCCTGTCGCAGGCATTCAAAGAAAATCGGGCGCGCTCGTATGGATATGGCGTCGCTCGCTCGCTTCCCCATTCATTCGCGCTTTCGCCGTTTAAGGATGAGGAGTAGGAGAGGCCGGACGAGGGAAATCGAATGGACGTCCATTAACATGAGAAATAAGCGCGCGAACGCGTATTCTTGTCGCAATGGCGCGATCCTACTATCGGCTTTTCTTCGACCTCACCGTCGTGGATCTTCTTACGATTCAAGAGCTTGGCGCAGTGCGTTATTCTCATCCTCTCGACCGTAACAGTGCGTCGTGCCAATCCTTACCGCGAATCTTCGATCGTTAATGTCCACGAGACTGTGCTTCGTAATTTTACGAACGTTTCTAGACGTTCTCGCAACGATTTCTATCGATCGACGCCAACCGCGAAAAAGGGAATAACCTGAATTTCGTCGGTAGGAGATACAGCTTATCGTCCTACAGCTTTGTTTCAGTCTGTCTCGATAAGATACTTTGGAAAAAATTCTATTTAACATATCTAGAAAATTATGTTACGTACCGTGACTACGCGATTTATTATCCGTTCCTAAATCGAATAAATTTGTTAGACGGATGAATATCGTATGTTTTTAATGATATCTTGTTCTTCGAAGGAGGCTCGTGAAATGGAACAAAAATTATTTAAAGAGATTCTACGTTTTACAGTCTCGGAAAAATTAATTTAATTTTATTATTCGACGGGATATCGTAGATTGCATCATCTTTCCTGGTCGAGGGATTATTCGGATTTTTGTCATGTAATTAAGCGATCTGAATGGAAAGTACGACTCGTACACTTTGAGGGTAAATTATCTGTATTTGTTAGACAAAATAAAAATGGAAAGATAAAAATAAAAACAAAAATTTTGTTTTTAGAGATAGGCGGAATTTAACGAATACGCGTCAAGAAATAATAAAAAGAATTATTGGATCTCATCGATCGCGAGTAACTCGGGAGAAACTTGAGAGAGTATTTCGGGAGAGTATTTGTGGAATCCGGCGTGGAATTCACCGATTAGCAGTTCCATCTCAGGATGGCAGATAATGAACTCGAACGAGTCGCGTATCCTCTTGAATTGCACGCGTATCCGCAGATGCGATCGTCGTCGATGCAGCGCGAGTCGTACCACGCGTTTAATATGGCATTTTATACGCGAAACCACTCGTTTTCCATCGACGATTTCCCGATATTATCGATGTTAAAAAAGGCGTCGAATAAGAAGGAGTCGCGCGAAATGAAAGAAGAGGACGTCGGTACTCCATTCTCACTCATAAATGTACTCTCTCAACCATACGATAAGCGTAATTTGATTAACCTTTGCTAGTGGTCCGTTAGTCTTCCATTTCCTTGAGATGCGCGTTAAGCCGCAAACACGGAATGCTTTTCACGTTTCTTTCGTCATGCGATGGATCGACGCGGCTTTTAATATCACGATTTCTCATCGATCATCTTTCCCTGTCGCGACGACGGAAGGATAATGTCCTATATTTTCACGAACTATTTTGAGATTCTGATCGCGCAGGAATTCTTTCGGTGAAACGATCATTACTAAAAAAATCGCTGCTGTTAAAAAATGTGAATTCGATGATGGCCTAAATTTTGCTTCGTATAGGAATAATGAAAATTAACCGCGTAAATGAGAGTGACATTCGTTTACCATCTCGTTACAATCGGTATTTAGATCGATGTTCGAATTGCCGCGTCCTATCGATTATTTTCTAAGTCGAGAAATGCGATTTCTCGTCGATCCTTTTTCCTCGGTGCGACGACGAAATGACAATGTCCTGTATTCTCACAAACTAATTTACGATCCTGATTGCGCAAAATTTTCATCGATAAAACGATCATTGTTAAACAGATTTAGAAAAATGTGGATTCGACGAAGCCCTAAATTTTGCTTCCTAAAGAAGTACCTAACCGCTTTAATCAATTTTCGACGCAAACGAGTTTAACATCATTGGTGTTTCGATCGATGCCGGAACCTCCGCGTCCTTTCGATTATTTTCCACGTCGATAAATGCGATTTAACGTTAAAGTTATGCCGAGGCGACGTCGAGAAAGGCACAAGGACCGGCACGAGCGTTCGAAAGAAAAAAGATGATAATGATCGAAGATGGTGTCGGCGTGACGTCAGGGTACATTTCTCATCGCCCGCACTGCGCTCAGATTACTGACGGCTGACCGGTCGAAGAAATTCCCAACGTGGAAGGTACAACGGTATCAGTCATCGGAATCGTAAAACGGCAACTCTTGGGTGGCACCTCGTACATTTTCAGATTGAATTTCGCGCGCACGACCCTACGAAAATTATTTATCGGAGTCGCGGGGTAACGGTGCGCAGGAGGATGCTCGGATTTTGCGTTCGTAAGCCTTCTTTCCTTTCTTTTCCTAAAGCTCGTCACAGCCACGAATTATTAGATTGGACGATCGTTTTCTCGTTGTTAATTCGAAAGAATCGAGATTGAACGCAAAATCGAAAAATTTCAAAGGATTCGTAAGCGAAATCTTCCCAATCGCGAAGAGCTCTTTAGAGATAAACGCTCTAAGATCTACGAATACGCAAAAGAAAGCTGAAGGAACGTTCGATTACCGGGCATAATTACAAACGCAGTGTCGAAACGGTATACTAATCGATTGAATCGCATTGATTTCCTTCGTCCGGACGAACTCCGTATCGATTTTATTCTCAATCTCAATTTTTCCGATTTAAATGACGTCACTGACACATTTCGTAACGAAACGATAAATGGTAAACGCGTTTTCTTTCGATTTCTTTTTTCTTTTTAGAGTACTTTAGAAGATTCGGAAGATCCAAGACACGATAAAGAAAATTTCGTAATTTAAGCGCGTTTAGAAGTACACCGAAGTGAACAATCGTCACGAACGAAGGGAAAAGTTCGAGATCGAATACACCAACGATTTATTATTTTTTGTAACTTCGATTTTCGGGCTGTCCGCCGTTTGAATTTGAGCGCACGATTCGATTATGCGTCGTAGAGACGACGGATACGTTCGGAGCGCGAAGTCACGGCTTTTGTCGTGAATTCAGAGCGCTCTCCGATCAACGAACTCGGGAACGTCGCGTAGTCGTGGTGCGCACACGCGCGCCTCGTATCGCGAGGAAGGAAAGTTCAAGACACGATTTGCGATTCTCTCTCGCATCAAGGAGACGATAAAGAAGCACGACGTCGGATATTTCACTTGGGTCCTTCGAGCGAGGGATTCGAAGGATCGGATTATGAGAGTGAGAGAGGTGTACAAGCACGAAGATTCGCGTGACTTAAGGCACTAGCAGTTATACTTAAGGCCTAACGCAGCGTTCTCATCCTTAACGTTAGAAAAGGCACTATTACCTATCGAAATACAACGCGCATGGAACGATGTTAATTTATCGATCGTTCGATCGATCGATCGACCGAAGGAACTCGTTAACATCCTCTTACAACGAGACCGTACAATCATCCGCTTTATAATCGTACAAAATTCGCCCTAACGCGTTCGTCGTGAAATATTGGCCGGTGGTGTCGCGTAACGCGGCGTTGCTCAACGTTTTCATCCATCATCGGATTTTCCATTTCTCGAGATAACTAACGCGATTCATTTGGACGCGTTCCCTTGTCCTCGTCGCGATAAATCGAGAAGCTCGAAGAATCGACATGCGTGAAATTAACAAGTAGTCGTAAGAGTATTCGCGATGCCTATCGAATTGATATTTTTTATTTTTTTCTTTCTTTCAAAGCGAAAGGCACATCGACGTGAATTTCACGAAAATCTACTGTTTTACATAGAACTTTCGACTTACCATCGACGATGACTTTCAACTGTCTCGTTTGCAGTCGTAATCTCCACGAACGCGAAATACACCACCGTTGTAGTAGTAACAGTAACGATAATAGCGGTATGATAGTAGTAGTAGTAGTAGTAGCAGTATTAATGGTGGTGGTGGTAGTAGCAGCGGTAGTAGTAGTACCAGTAGCAATGGTTACGGTGATGATCGTGACAGTATTAGTAGTAATAGTATTTATGTTATTAGTAGTAATGGTAATAGTAATCATAGAAAATTCCGTGTACTATTCGTTAAACGTCTTATCGCGTTCAATTATACGTAGGTAAGTAGGCGCCAGATTTAAAATCGATTAATTCTATCTACGATGCCAAAATACAACGCGTGTACGGAGCAACGTACGTTTTTTTAGATATACGTCACAGCACCGTATGCTCGGCTATTCAGAAGAGTCAGTGGCGCGAACACGAACGTCGTTCTATTTCACATACATTCACGCACATGTATACGAATCCATACGCTCGACGCACACACACGAACGATTTATACTTTTATTACGTTGGATTCATTTCCATTTTCTTTATTTTATAGCATATAGAAAGCGGTTTGATAATCTTTAGCACTTTCTATTTTGGCACCTTCGTGATGCAGAGTGATGGAAAGAGAGACAAAATTAATGAGAGGAACGTAAAAGTGGACAGACAGGTGGATGAATAAAAAGAGAATGTGAGTAAGAGAGAAGGTGAGTGACGGATTGGCAGAAAGACAGAAAAGTAGAGTTAGGGAAAAAGGGAAAGAATGAACCGTTTACCCGCAAACCATCGCATAACATCATCCTTGCTTGAATGAAGTATTTTTCTAAATGTACGACTGAAAATTGTGTGTGTGTGTGTGTGTGTAAATTCGTGTGTCATATATACGAGAGCGGATGGAAAACTAATGCTTTGAATAGTATTAATACGTTTGTTTTGCTAATGGTCAGCGAAAGAATTTGACTTATACGTGTAATACGGTATATTTTATTTTCGAATAGCGCTTCTTAATTTTGTGACAAGTAGCGATTTTATTGCGAGAGTCTTTACTGGATGCCATGTACAATATTTGGGCGCCGGATTCGTGAAATCTTTAAGCTTAAGCTTGAATAAATATAATAATTTTAAATATAGAGTAAAGTAAAAAATTAGTTAAAATTGAACTTAACATTTGCTATCGCTTTGTCCGAACATTCAAGGAGGGAAATAATTTTAAAAATTATAAATTAATTATCTAACTGAATCAATTGATAGTCCGAATGAAAAGTTTCTAATATATATAAAACGTGCAAAATCTGCCGTACATATAAAACGTCAGCGACAATCATCAATCAATTTTAAAGCGTCGTAAGGTTCATCGATGAGTTAATAAGAGAGACAAGCTCGCCATACTTTTTTTTTTAAATCGCTCCGAACATATCGATAATCGACGATGCACAACACTGATATCGTTCCTGCCAGTTGTTCACGGCGGCTGATATTACAACAATATTATATATGCTTGGCAACGCGCACCAATTATTCGTTTCGTTTTCTTACTTTTCCATTGTTTAGAATATTGACATTTTATCACATACATAGAACAAATTAATTCTCGTCGAGAGTGTTAAAATAAAGGAACACTTTTAACAAGACTTTAATATAGGACGGACGATAAATCGGCCACGATGAATCGATCAGAAAGCATTGAGATAGCCGAATTTTAATCGATAAAATAGAAGAAGAAGAAAGGAAACGTCGTATCACATTGATTTAAATTTCATTTCTTTCATCGAAATCGCGTAAAAAAATAATTTATCTCATAGATATAGGATAGATTTTTTTAACAATAGCATCGTTGTTCGTTCCACCCTCGTACATGTATATTCGAGGAGCAATTGAATGTCCACGATGTAACATACATATATGTAATATATACGTATGTATAATATACATACATATATATATAACTTAATGCACTTGTAATACTGGCCTTTAGAATGTCTAATTATTATTTTATTACCGAAACGTCGATGATTGTCCGTCTCCAAACGCGAAATTCTTTGTGCATAATTTTCCTGCGAATCCCTTACGATTCGCACGATCACGCCCCATCGTTTCTCTTCGTCTACGACACGATGTCCCTACCACGGGAGACGTGCCCCACCTCGTACCCTCATCCATGATAAAATCAACCAACGCCCCGAAGCTTCACGAATAATTGTTCTATTTTAACTACGTTACCTTATATCGTTTAGCCTAAGTTTTACGTTTTTTATTCGTCCCGCTCTGCGCGACGGACGATGATGCGAATCGGAGCTCTTAGAGACTAGTCGAGCCGGACCTCGTTCCATTAGAAGAATCATGGAAAGTAATTTGCTAGTAACAGTTGAAAACGTCGCGCCGACCTCCGTCGCTCTTCGAAGGGTCTCGTGGAAAACGGATCGTTCGTTGTTCGTAAACTCGTCGAGATTTCGAATCGCTTGGCTCGCGGCGTACGCTTTCGATTTCGACGAAATAAATGTAAAACCTATTCGAATCGTACACCTTCGTTGCTATCACGTGTCGCGTTCACGCGAGAAAACTCTTCGCGAATGAAAATCCAGCAACGTTCGGGTGCTTCCAATTCCGAGGCGACAGCGGCGTTCGGTCGTTTCGTCGCGTGACCGACGCGAAACGAGGCAAAGTACGCGCGACAAGAGCGACGTCGAAGTCAGAACGAACGACGAGAGGAGAAATCTGAACGCGGGGAAGCCCGTAAAGGGCGCGTCGTTTTTCCATCCTCTTCGCCGGAGTCCCTCGAACGGACGGCGAATCCTCGATCGACTGCCTCTCGAGCCTCTCGCTCTTATTAAAAAGAAATAATAAAAAGTTTCGATGGATTCGCACGCTCAACGATCACGCGGAATCCATTCTACCGACGACGGCACTAACGCGCGACACGCTGATCAAAAATATCCAGTTAACGATCGCGCGATCGTCGTGTAAGCTCTATAAATCTAGCGAACGATTTCTTTCTTCGTTTATTCTCATCTTCGTCTGCTTCTTCCTCTCCTTCTTCATTTCCTAGTTTCAGCCTGGCCCGAAACATCGTTCGATGCTTGCATCGAAGCGAGTCGTAGCGAGGCCCATTCAGGTCCCGATGTAAGATCGTCTCTGTCGTCGTCGTCGATGTCCATGTTCAAATTGTCTTTCTCGTCGTTGTCGTTTTTCTCGATATTGTCGTAATTTCTGGTTGTCACCATTGTCGTCGTTGTCATTGTCGTCGTCGTCGTCGTCGTCGTCGTCGTTGTCATTGTGGTCTTCGTCGTCGTTAGGATCGGCCCCAGGGCCAAATCGGCCCACTAGAGGATTTCGGGCCTTTGGTCGTCGTCGACCATGACGTCGTTAGGCTAGACGGTCCTCTTGATTATCAGTGCCTCTTCATGTGAAGCGACAGATGATCGCTCCGTGAAAACGATCTCTGACAGAGATGGCACTTGAACGGCTTTTGGCCCGTGTGCTTGCGATAGTGTCGCGTCAGTTCGTCCGAACGGGCGAATTTCCACGTACAGCCTTCCCACGTGCATTGATACGGCTTCTCACCTGCAACATAGGCGACAGCAAAGACGAACGATTAATGATCGTTCTGATACGGTCGATTTTATAAAATTGATACTGCTACGTGTACATCGATATTGTAGAGTTTATTGTAAAACCTAAGGGCGACCCTAAAGCCAACTGAGCATAAAAATCCGCAATACTTTTTCCCCAACCCAATATATTATTAATCATTACATGGAATCATTGAGCAGGAGGCAGTCGAATAATAAACGAAAGACTTTATGATGTAAATATTAGGTCTATCGAAAAGTTCCGTCGTTTTTGAATTATGATAAAAGAAAGTAATTCATATATTTATTAATATTTACCGGGCATTATAATTTTCATCGATATCAACCACCTCTTCGTCTATATGCCAAGCACATAAGTAGAAATGCAACATGGTCGAAGCCATGGTGGTAAGTTAGAAGTTAAGGTAAAAGCAAGCTTTATACGTAGTTGTAAAAAATAGTGCGAAGTTGGTGAGAGATTCGAACAATATGCGGACTTGTATAAAATACCAGCAATCCTCAAGCGAACACTAAATAAACGCACACGTGGATCGATATTGAATTCATTCGAGATCCGTTTTAATTCCCTTTACGTTTGCTATCAGGGTGACAAAAGACTGAAAATTAACGTATAACAGACAAAGGAGGCATACGCGTGCATCATCTAGGATATATCGTACGTCACACGATTCGAATCGTTCGTTTTAACGTTTCGACGAGCCTTCAAACGCGAATATCATTATGTAATTCTCTGAGAACGACTAATGATGGGGGAATAGGGAACTCGCGAGGCGTCGCTCTATTACGTAATTGTGAGTAATTAGTCCATTTACGAGCGGTTCGAGCGTCGGTAGACGAGCGAGCTGCTCTTCGTGGAAGGATCTGATCGACCAACCGATCGACCAACCGACCGACCGACCAACTAACTCGTCGGCTGGCCTTTCCGTCCGGCTGGTGGCTGACTCGGTAGGCGCAAGATAAAACGCGGTGCCAAGCATTAATTCTCCCGTTATTAATGCATTTTGATCGGATTTTTACGCGTGAGCGTTACGTTTATTGCGCCATAGATTAACGCCGCGTTACCACGTCGGTCTCATTAGTTAACCGTAACGACGAAGTTAGCCACTCATTTGTAACGGCGATCGTGGTGCACGGCTCGAGCGCTGCCGCGTGCACGCACGAACGCGATAAACGCGAGGAAGAGAGACGCATTCGGCAAGCCGATGGGAGAAGGAAAGAGACGACGACGATGGAACGATTCAAAGCGTTTATACCGTTTTACAACACGGTGAGTTTTCGAGAGACGCGTAATTTTATGCCATTCTTTCGTTCTTCTCTTCTCTATTTTCGATGAAAACGTGAATTTGTGAATTCGTACGTAGTTGAGCGAATTTTGGATCGATTGGTGCTCGTCGTGTCGTGTTCTTCGTTCATCGAGATGGAGGCGAACGAGACACGAGAAGCGGTGAAGGGTGACGTTTACGAAGGACTGTTTCGTAAAGTTAATTCGATTTTTGAAATTATTAGGTTGTTCGGAAAGTAATTTCCTTTTCTCATTTTTTTCTTGTTTTTTTTTTCTTTACTGGCTTGCATGCAAAAAATTGACCAGGTGATTCTTACGTTCGAAAAACAACGAAATTACATTCCGAACAACCTAACAGATTAAAATGTCGATATCGTACGTACTGAAATGACGAAATTCCGAAATTCTAAAATTCTGAAACGTCTCGGCAGAGCGAATCGAGCGAACGCTCGGACGTACATAATTAGTCGCGATTGTTCGAACGACAGTGAAATTATCAACTTGAAACGAAATTTTGGTACGTCGTTTTAACGAGTTACGATTTTACGAGCGTTAATACTCCCTCGAGATTTCGAGACACGGTTCTTTGGTGCGCTCCGACGATTTATGATCGCCATTTTCAGTGGCTCGTTCGCGTAAGTGTACGAATTAACGTTTTCAAACGCAGCTAATTGCAGCTTTTACGTATCGCGCGATGCGCAGTTGCATTCACAACAGTTTTATGATTTATCGTTCGCCGAGAAGATGCCTTTATTTCGTTCGCTTGTCATTGTTGAATTAAAACTGTCAACCCGAATCAGCGATCAACATTTAAATCAAGGATTTAACTAACCTTTACGTTTCCATCGAAACGCGATACGTTCTTACGCACTTTCACATATACAAATTACAGGTTTCGTAGGAAATATTATTGTGCTTTGTAAAATTGACGTTAAATAACGGTAATAAACGTTAAAATTTATCAAGCTTGAAGGAGTTACGGAAAAGAATGTCCTTATTCGTTATGGAAGATCGTAAATAGATCCGAATTACTCGTTAAAATCGTGTAATGCTTCTATTATTGTTTTCAGATAGGGGACAAATCGTACGTAATATCATGTAATGATCGAGCGTGTGTACGAAAAGGAAAGAGGGTAAAGAAAGGGCAAGAACGATAGGGGAAAAGGGATAAAAGAAACGACTGGTACTAATGACCACGCACGATGTTACGAAGATCGTGGGTAAGTTGGTGAGTTTCATCCTCGCGAATCGAGGTAACTAATGAGATTTGTAAGATATAGGACGTTATAATAAAGGCGATCGCGATGAATTCGCAATGGCCTGTAATATTCATCGTGTTCCATTTGTCTCTCGGGAAATTTGTTACTTTTTATGTTGATTTGTCACGTTCATAATATCGATCGTGAGACGTAACGTGAGGCGACAAAGCTGACGTCATTTGCGCGACAATTTTACAAAATACATATCAAAGGAAGAAAATAAGATCAATATCGAACCGTATGAAATTTAATGGAAGTAATCTCTTTCCGCATGGCAATGTCCAAGGATATAACATACGTATAACGGATATCTCCATAATCGTGGAGCCTCTTTTACGTTGAAGCGGAGGATACGGCGATGCGTTGTTCTTTATTATTTTTCCCTTTCCTTGGCTATCTCCTGTTTTTAGAGGCATCGAGGAACGCAATTCGCAATTATCGTGTCGCATCTTCTTGCGAGAAAGATAGTGCCTACCGACAGCGTAGAACCCCACGTCTGGTTAAGCGACGCGATGGATATGCGCGGCAAATGAGACGACGAGGACGATGATGGCGACGGCTCGTTAGAATATGAGAAAAAGCGTTAATTTCAGTTTCAAAGAATATAAAGAAAAAACGACTACGATGGCATTGGAACGTACCACGAGACAGTTTTTGACGGATCCGTAATTAAGATAAGATTGATCTTGGAAAACAATTTATTTGCAAGAGAACGTTAAAAAAGATACGCGCATAAAATAAGTCACAAAGATTTTAGAAAATAAGAGCTCTCTACGCTAAATTCTCTTTTCTTGGATCCTTTTGGAGCAGCCGTCGTCACATTGGCACTGAACTTGATTTATTAATAACAGACTCGTTTGTGGATCCCCTAAGTAGAGGTGTAGTTTTACGATGGTATTCACAGAACGGAACCTTCATCCTTTACCATACTCGCAGAGGTATCCTTCGATGCACGGAACCGATCCTACGCTTCTCGTTGTCTAGTTTATGCCAAGGCTAATTCGCCTTAATTAATACATGAAATCTTACCAAACCTCCCCCTGTCTATCAAGGGTCACGCTAGCCTTCCACCATCGAGAGAACACGTCTTTCCTATAATCGAGCTCAGTGATTCTCAAGTTGATCGATTCGCGATGTATCAACGATGTTTAACACGTGAGAAAATCTTGACCGCGAAGTATACGTTTTTAGAAACGCAATGATCATCTTTTAACACAACGAGACAATACTTTTTTCGCACATTCATGACAGAATGCAGCATTTTTCTTTCAACCTTTACAGCGTACATTTTTTATTATTTTTTGGGTAATTAAAAATAACAAATAGCCTCGTTATTTCATTGCAATGTACGAATGAAGTTATCACGAGTTAAACTCGTTATTTAGTCTCAGTGGGTTAAAGACAATATGCGACAACTATGAGCAATGATTGGATTTTATTAAGCAACGAAATTTAACGTAGCATGGAAGCAATGGATCATCGTTTGTGAGGCAATTTATCGACGATGATCAGCCGTCGCCACCGCTGCTACGATGGAAGCGAAGAAATTACGACTCTCGGATGAATTGGCATTTCCCAGATCCGGAGTTACGGAGCCCGGTGTAAAAGCTTCTTTGTAAATGTGGTTCTCGACCGTTGTGCCTCGACGTAACGTTACTACGGTGTTAGAATGATCGATCGATGTTGGCTATCGATGATGGTGGGTACGAAAGACGCACTGTGCGCGGTCACTCGTCGAAACGATTATTGTTCCATGGCCACGAGCTCGATCGGCTTTTCTCTGGCCTTTCGAGACGAACGGGTGATCACGACTACGACGATGACGATGACGATGACGGCGACCAATGAACTTTTGCAAGGTTACAAACACCGTCGCTGGTGTCTTTCGTTATGATATTCCACGATCGTTCGATCTGGTTCGATCGTCCACGAAAGGTCTCGTTTCAATGGGTATTTAACCTTTTAAACTTGATGAAATGTTGTTATTTCTCCGGACAACTTGGGTTTGTAACTTGGCTCCCAAGGGAGACGAGTAGATAGATCTGAAAGTCTTTTTAGTGTCCTAAAAGATGCAAGTCGCGAAAAGACTGCGCTAGCGAAGACTAGACTATCTAGGTAACGTGACGAACGTTGGGTTCGACACCGACATCGTTAGAGACGTATCCGAAGATACGATACGACCTGACGTTGCAATTGTATCCAACAATTCGTACGTCAGGCAGAAAGTGACGATGGGATTACAACTCGCAATCAGGAAGGGCGGACTCAATGACAAATTAGAAGCAATACCAAACACCTTTGTTAGGTCTTCCACTTGGATACGATTGAATCGTAAATTCACAGAAACGTCTTCGTACCATTCTAGGCAGGAACGATCGACCCTGCCGCCGTCAATACGAACACGAATATGGCGTCACTTGGTGGAAATTGGACCTCCACAAGTTTCGTCTTAGTCGCCTTTGCCCCTTACCCCGAACCGTGACGACCCATCCTAGCTCGAATCGTTCGTTAAGGTTGAGCACCTCGATCCCTACCGACTTGGCCGAACCATGGACCAGACAAAAGATCCTGGTTCTCACGACCACGCCCTCTCCTCGCCGCCCTGCCTTCTCTACAACAGCGGCGGCGGCGGCGGCGATGCCTTCGCACCGCGAAGGTACCCGCTATCCACCGGAAATTCTTGAAGCTCGAGTCTCCTTCGCGTCCTCGTCTGTACACACGTATTATCCTACCTACTGCTGGTCTCCTCTCGCAATACAAGCTCGCTCGTATTAACGGACGGTCTGTGCTCGACCACCTCGCTTCTTCTACCGCTCTAAGCCTAGCAATAGCAGCGCTACCACTACCACACTGTTTCTTCTTCCTCTTCTGGTGCTTTTGCCTCCTCTGTTTCTTGCTCTCTTGACGCGATAATAAATGGTCGTTTTACGAGTGTTCCTACGATACGGAACGAAAAGACAGAAGCCTCGGAAAAAGAGGAACAGGAGGTCCATGTGGAACGCGTATGTATGCAAGTGATTGAACGATAGATATCGCGTCGTTTGCGACCATCTTTTCGCGTTTAAATATCGAGTTGCCATGAAAGTTCCTTCCGATTTTTATGGAAAATTCAAAAGCACCGAATTTCTATTTTGAAATACTTTTATCGAATTATATTGGGTTAGGGCTATAGGGCTATTCTCCATCAGTGCATTCATCAGTGATGGACCCAGGCGTTCTTGATCTTCGAGGTTTAAATCACCAGTTTCAAGACTAGCAAACCACTTTTGCAAAGTTCTTTCAGCTTCAGGGAATAGCATTAAATTCCTACAATGCATGTATTCTAACCAAACTTTTTCCTAAAGATTTCTAAAATCTCACTTTTTAGGATACGTACACATTTTTGGTTTTCGATCATTCTGATATGTTCAGACCTGTCCTAATGCCATTTACTGAAAATGGGCACGAACTTTTCCGACAACTCAATAGTTTCGTGTTCGATTATGTGGGTTCGACAAAGTCTATCTAGCGTGAACGTGGATGACGCAGTCCACTTGGCCGCGCAATCCTTCGAAGTATCGGACGTTCGCACGCGGATAGACGATGAATAGATGGATAGACGGACAGACGACGATCCTCCCCGTGCCTTTCCTATCGGATAACGGACGAGCGATGATTTCGATCGTGACGTGGAAACGATCCTAGCTGGGATTCAGATATTTGAAAGTCCACGAACAGCGAGGGAGAGGACGAACGAGAGGCGAGACGGAAGAAGGCTCGTCATCCTCGTTGTTCGTTCGCGAGAGGAACGTCAAGTTCCTTGGTGGATAATCGACGATCGAAAATCTCGATAAACGTGAAATCGAAGCCGGTGGAACCGAACGATCTATTAAACAGCCAAGAAAAACGACCCAGCATGCTAGTTGGCACGACGCTTCGTCGGTAATTAGGACGATCGAATGGATAGACGGATCAGCCGTTGACTCTACGATAGCCCTTGTCGATACTATCGATAAATTCGGATTCGATTAGAATTCGATCAGGCGAATAGACTATAAAGTCAAAAAACCTAGATGCATCATTTTGTTACTCGACAAAATGGAGTAAAGTACAATAGATTAGATTATCCAACCAATCGTCTTACCAGA
>JAITYT010000709.1:206232-227785 GCA_025433975.1 Liostenogaster flavolineata | reverse complement strand
TCTCTCTCTCTCTCTCTCTCTCTCTCTCTCTCTCTCTCTCGCGTTACCACACTCGCTTCCATAACCCATGTACTCGCGATCACGTAGACGTGTTTATCGGTCGCCTTGGTCACTCGATTCCTTCGCTCTGGCATAAACATTCGTACTCCATACTCACCAGACCTAGCTCCTACTGACTACCACTTCATCCCCAATTTGGACAACTTTTTAATAAGAAAACAATTTGATTCCGACAATACTGTAAAACTGGCCTTCTAGGATTTTATTTATTCTCATCCGCCAGGGTTTTATACCACCGATCTGAACAACCTGCCGCCTAAATGGCAAAAGTGTATAGACAATATGGGTGCATATTTTGACGAATAAAATAATTCCTTATAATTTGTAAGTTATCTACCAACTTTGTTTTTATTTCTACAAATTTCATCCTTGACGACCTGATAACTGATCCGATCGACTTATAAAGGTAACGTAATTGGACCGGGGAACAGCTTTTACTTACAGACGAGAAGAGCATCATTGGTCCGTGATAGTCGATTCGCTGGGTCGGTTATTTATTACCTAAGCCTCTCGATCAACGAAAACGTGATGCCACGAGGGGAAAGCGATCAGCGGAGCACGAGGATTCAGCGCGAGAAAAGGAGACGCGGTAGCCAGCGATCATCCGGCAAATAGCGGATGAGTAACGATTCCACGGCTCGAAGCATTTGACCCAGCTGGACGACAGGTCGTTAACTACCGGACGTTCGCGCTCGTACGTTATCGTATCAGGTTGAATTGCGATGTTCGGTAACGTCGTTCCACTACGACTCAATTCCAACGTGAGAACGGCAGACCGAAGGAGGAACCCGAGGACGAGGTTACGAGTCGCGTCGCGAAAGGAACAAAGAAACCTCGTTACGGGCGAAAAAGGCTATTTCCTATGGTTGTTCGGACCTTTCGGCGAGGAAGAACGAGGCAAGACGACGAGTGCGAGTTTCGTCCGTGCGAGAATCGAAAGCAAGCGAACATCTGTCGGCATTGTCTCGACGATCGATGACTTTTTGCGAGGAATCTTTCGTCCACGTTCGTCGGTCGAGCTGACGCAAGAGTAAGACGAGGCTCGGGCCTCACCTTGAGATCGTAAAGTTACCTGTGAACTTACGCGCCTTGTAGGGTCAAGAAACGAAGAAAGAGAGGATCGAAGGAGTCGCTGATTCACGATCGCACACCGAGCGATCTTAATCGATCGACGTCGAAGATTTATGGACGACGAAGCGATTCGTGAGATTTTTTCCATTCCTAACTTATAGATGAATGTGCTTATTATATTAATACTACAGATCGTCCCGCGTTGTAAAACATCACTTTTATATATTGGGTCGTTCAAACCGTCTCCTTGCCGATAAAAGATATTTATAAATTTTATATTTATATGTTTAAAAATACATCGATACGTACAAGAGATATAACCAATGGGAATGCGTTGAACCTCGCTGTACAACCTCAAAACATCGCAGAGCTGATAAATAGTATTAAAAAATGCAGTCGCAGCATTCCTACTTGTATGTTAGATAATGTATTTCAAAGGTTTTGCAAACGACTGCAACTCGGTGTTAATTCCAATGAACAACACTTTGAAAACATATACCACTAATTAATATGCGCGAGCAAAAATTGTCTTTTTCTTTATATCGTGTATTTCAATTGTTAAATTATTATATTTCTATTTCATACTTATGGTAATAAAATTGACCAGTTTTTTCTATAAAGTGGCGTTTAATTCATTTTATTTGACTTATTTGTTACGAAATAATAACTATTTACTTTTAACACATTCCCATTGGTCATCCTGTATATGATTATTCCTAGCATTGAGGAAGAAACGTTAAAAATATAACGCGTGAGAAATTAGAAAGTTACAACGATTATAAATCGAGGAATTGAGTGAAAGGACGAGTTTATGGTTTTATTTTTGCAATGCTCTTGGAGCATTGAACGCGCACGCATTCTCAATGGTGAGAAAGTAAACAACGGAAAGTATCAAGGGAAACTTACCGGTGTGAGTTCTCTTGTGTGCCTTCAGATGAGAACTTTTCGTGTAAACCTTATCACAGCCGGCTACGTCGCATCTGTGGACCTTGCGTCTCTTGAGGGCGTCGCCGCAGTCGCTGTCGACTCCTAAACTAGCGCCGTTTCCTCCCACGCCTGTGTTGCCTCTACCGCTCAATCCGATGCCACTCGCCAGCGCCGGCCGTTTGTGAAAGACGCTGCGACAATAGGAACATCGTTAACGTATGGGAAAGTTCCTATGCGTACAATTTCGTTTACGATTGATTCTTACGTAAATAAACGCATTCGTATTCGCGACTACAAATTAAAGTATTCGTTAATTTTAAAACGAGGAATTAAACGATTTTTATTTATAATGACGATTAGCTTAAGATTTATCTCGTTCAAATTGCAAAAATGTGTATAAAATGGCAAATGGTTGATCGAATATCTTCGTTCAAATCGAAGAACTTGAAATTACTGTGCTTATTCGTTAGCTTTCTCTCAGGTGTAGCGGAACCACGAAATCATTAACGTGTTCGGCAATTTCGTAAATTATTTTCCTCCGAAAGCGTGCGATTATCATTATCGATCCACGCTATTTCGTAATCGATACATTCTCGCGTAAGCTAAATCGTGTCTATTTTAAATTAGAAAAAAGTTATCAAAGATCTACCTTCTCCAGAGGTAGGATCATTTTATCGCACGCTTATCTCGATGAGCATACACACTGAAAGTATTTCCGCACTTTTCCATTTGGATCTCGGACGTTATTTCGATGGTCGCGCGTAAGAAGTAATATCGTCCTTTTTATTCTGATTTCCCAAGGGTAATCTGGATAGGTGAACTTTTTTATGTCTTTCCAGATTTGGGTTTGCTCGACAAGGACTCTCTCTTCCTTCGTTCATCCTTTTACGGACCGGTCGAGTGCAGCACCACGGTATCGGTTCGTACCGATCGCTCGAGATATTGCCGATCTCGTTTGAATGTCAGCGCGGCTCGATCCGCTGTCAAAGTACGAGGAGTAGACGAGGCGAAGGGAGAGCCCAAGAAGACGATGATTTCGAAAGGAGCATTAATCATTGAAGGAGGTAATTGTTTTCTTTCGCGAGCTAGGACAAGGGGTTCTTTTACGACGTCGGAAGAAAGAGAAAGAAAAATCGAAAGAGACCAAGACAGAGAGGGAGAAAGAGAGAGGGAGCGAAAAAGTGAGACGCTATCCTTATACGATTGTAGTAAAAGGTCGATCCATGCGTTTCGATGAACGGTCGATCGAGCGCGTCTCAGGCTCACGGTCTTTTAATCCTTGGTTTATCGTTGATTCAGACAAGTGATTTGTCGAACGAAACAGACGAGAGATTCTAACGCGTTTGCGAGGAAATAAAAGAGAAAGACGACCTAAATTATTTTTTAAAATTCGTAATTCGAACTCGACAGTGAATACGTACTTGCTTCTTTTCTTGAGTTTTTATAACGTGTGAATTCTTCTCTAGCTGCGCGAAAATAATTTCGATCTACGGGAGGTCCATCGTCAAGCCGCTACCGATCGGATCGGACGAGAGGTTGGCCTCAGGAATCGTGAGTTTTCTCCTTCGTCGTACGTAACTTCTTCGTCCTCTTCCATTTCAGCCGATCATTACAACAGATCGACTTCGTTATCAACCATCCTGACCATCTGTTTTCCCTTTCAAGACAACGAATTCTCGACATCGCGGATAACATCGTTCGCGACGCCCATCTTCGTGCCTTCGTCGATCTCTCGATATCTCGTCAACGCGACGGGTGCAAGCATCAAACGAACGATCGTTCCCACGAGATCGTTCTTACGAACGAAAACGCCACGGAAAGAAACGAGATTCCTTGTCGAGAGCGCGACTGAAACCTCTCAAGATGTCCGCGAATAAAAAGCTCTCGATGATTCTTCCCTTCGTACGGCGCTCGGTTATCATTCTCCTCTCCTTCGTCGATCCTCCAGCTTCCTCTCGCCACCCCCCTCCCTCTAGTTCTCCCTTTTTCGCAGAGGAATCGACTTTATACCCGACTATTCGAGGGGAGTTACGCGCGTTCTCGTTTTCGTCGTCGTTGAAAATTAGCCGCGAGCATCGAGCGGCTTGCCGTACGCTCGAGCCGATCGGAAAAACGCGACGTATCGTACGATTCTATCGGGACTGAAGTAAGAAGAAATATGAGCGACGGGACGAGCTGGAACGATCGAACGTCCGAAGAAAAATGATAATATTCTACGGACGAGAACAGTCGTCGCGGTCACACCAGTATCTTCGTTCCCTTCTGCGTCCAGGCGGTCTCTCGGTCTTCTTTCGTCCTTTTCTCCATTTTCTCTTGTCCTTCTCTCGATCTTCTCTCGATCTTCCCTCGTTCTTCCCTCGCGAGAAGTTTTTCTTTCCTAACCTCTCGCTCGCTCGAGCTTCTCTCAAGCTAGCACGATACCATCGGGTATCACGGTATACCGTCTCGTGGATGCGCGCACACGCGGCCGGACGACATTGATTATGACGAGCAAACCGATCGCAAGAAATTTGACGGGTGGAGCGCCGGCCGCGGCGCGTCCTCCATTCCCAACGTCGACCAGCTCGACGTCTTCATCGGTCCCCTCCTGCCGTTTATAGATACGCCGATGTCATCGATTCTTTTCAGTCCTCGCGCTTTCGATATCGGCACGACGCGTCTGCCTTTGGTACGTAGCGTAATTCATGCACGCTCGGACGAAAGAAAAGAAACGCTACGGTTTCCCTGACAGGTAGCAGCGCGCGCAACGCTTCGACGTGATGTTGTTTACGCGAGGTCGATACCAGCTCTCGAACGCCGCTTGTTCTTTCGATTATACGCGCTTGCTCGATCGTGGAATTCGATCAATCGCTGAACGGATTGCGAACGATTTCGTGACATCGTGTTGACTTAGAAGGAGACTCTCTCTTTCTTTCTCGTAGGCTCTTCCGTTCGTTTGTCCTAGTAAAATATCTAAATAAAAGAAGAGAACGATCGGATGTGGAAAGAGAGAAAAGCTAGTTGTTTTAAATGAAATCATACAGTGCCGATAGGCAAAAATGAATCGGGCGTTGAGAAGCACTGTTTTTAGAGTAGAGGAGTAAAGAAACTAACGCGGGTTAATTTTTGAAACTGTTCCTTATCCTTGAGTGACGTATAAATGCTTCTAGCTAGTTTTTCGAACCAACAAGACATCCTTCCGAGCAGTAAATTAAAGAGTATTATGAAGAGAATTACAATATTATTATTTTTCATTAGCCCGTTTCCAAAAGCTAGAATCTCGAGTTTCTCTCTCATACACTCCAATCTCTCGTAAGTCTTCAATTCTAGTAAAATATCAATGGAAGCTGATGATCGGATAAGGAAAGAAAAAGAAGCTAGAATCCCAGTAAACAGTTTAATTTCTCTCTCGTACACTATTAAATCTCTAAATTTAGTAAAATATCGATAGAAGCTGATGATTGGATGTGGAAAAAAAAGCTAGACTCTAGCACACCTTTAAAGAACACCCGATGTCTCAGCTACGAGAGAATACAAGGGACAAAGTCAAACAAATGCAAAATTTATATCACTTTAAGCATTTTAAATATTGCTTGTATTTATTATCTTGTATAATGACGTTCTACTGTCTACGTTTCATACATTTTTACCATGTAACATTTGTTGCAAACAACCGAGTGTTCGTAGAATTCATAGAATGCCACATCGGCCGATAAGTTCCCGGTCTAAAAATAATGTCCAGAAATGCAAAATAAGGCCAAAATATTCCTTTGATATCTTTAGAGTGTCAGCTATCTCTTGCATCTTCGCTTTATGATTTTCCAAAACAATTTTATGGACTTTTTGATGCTTTTTAATGTAACCACCTTTTTGGACGATCAGAGCGTGCCGCATTATCAGTGTTCGTGCGACCACGTTTAAATTCTGCAAACCAGTCAATAATGGTCGATTTTCTTGATGCAGAGTCCGGATGACACTTATGAAGCCAAGCTTTCGTTTCAACGGTCATTTTTCCCATCATAAATCAATGTTTTATCAACACACGAGATTCTTTTGTTTCACTAAACCACTGTAACTTTTGAACCAAACGTCGGATTGTCATGAAATTTTTAGCTATCCTCTGAAGTTTAGTACTTTCTAAAAAAATATTAATGTTGTATTTGTGGCGCAATCTGTCTGTCAGACCGGAAACTTATCAGCCGATGTGTTAATATCGTATTACTGTTTTGAACAGTTTCAGGAAGTAATCCGCCTCAGGCAAGGGTACGGATTTGGCACCTTTTTAACATCGTCCTTTGGCAGGTTCCACCTGAAATATCACGTATGCACGACCACGTGCGAATGCAGCGCAACGATTTCTTTCCATCCAGCATCGACATACCCACGACACGCGCTCAATCGATCGATACCCAAAACCGAAGATGCACCTTGCTCGATCTGATCAATGAGACAGGGAAGACAGAAGTTACCATAAGGAGTCGAATCGTGATTCGACTGGAATAAAACGCGACTGCGAAGCTTCGAAGCTCATTCGAAGCACGACGAACGATTTCCTTGAAAAGCAGTGATTCCTTCGCTCTCGCTTCTTCTCGACTCGATCGCGTGGACCGAGGGAGACGCGATCAATCTTATCGTGACACATCGTCGTTCTCCGGTGGGACCTGTTTTTCGGCACGATGCCGCGAGATGATCTAGATCTGGTTTCGTATCGTGGGCCTGTGCCGCGAAGACGACAAAAATCGGCCGTTCTTTTCTTCGTCTCTGTTCTCGTTGCCCGGAGTCGCTACCGGTCCTTCCTTCGTCTCACGTAAATGTACGAGGACGATTTCGATCGTTTATATATGAAAATGAAGTCGGTTCGGTGCGATAAGAAAAATGATGATGGCTTTAAGGATGACGGTGATGAAGAGGAAGAAGGAGAGGAAGAAGTGCCGCGGGAAAGAGTGGAGAAACGCAGAGACCCGATCGAATCGAATACCTTCTCACGTTTAAAACGTTAAATTCGTTCGTCACTGTTTCAAGTTTCAACTTGAGTACGTTTTATGGCCACATAGGAATATTCTCTTTTAGCGATGAGAGGGTGGAGAGAGGGAGAGAGAGAGAGAGAGAAAGAGAGACAATTTTAAAACAATTTTCTACGTGAAATGTAGGTTTCGTCGTATAGGTTTCACTAAAATATTGTGTTCTTTTCCGTTCTCCAACTATTCCGATTTGAGAAGACGATGCAATCTTTAAATTTATTTTGCAGATCTGGTGTTATAATGTGCAGTTTTTCATTTGATCTTTTACCTTTATCGGAAGTAGATGAATTTCTTTTGCTAAAGTTGTTATTATTCCGAAAAATTCCTACAAGTTCTGTTACCAACTCTTCGCGAAATTTTTTGCGAGAGACTGGAGTTTTATTCTTATTTTTAGCAGATTCCTCATATAATATGTATGCATTTACTACTCAAGATTATAAATATAATAGTAGGCCGGAGTGGAATTTAGAAGAAATTTAGACAAAAAATTTAGAAAGTACGTCAATAAAATATGTCCAGTGGTATTGGACAGTAGACGGCAAAAGGGCTAATAAACTTGATGTTTTTCCTTCTTTAAATCGCTTAATATTTTGAACAGTGATTTCGTCATATATTTACCCCACTTTATAGAATAACACGATTTCAGCGACGTATATCTTGCAATTACATTAGTGTTTCATCAGACACTAAACAACGGTCGATAGCTTCTTTCGTGAAACGAGTACTTCTCTAGGAGTACTCCTAGATCTTTTCAGAATCATTTACGCGACAAGTTGTTCGACATTGTGCTCAAAAATTCTCGTGTATGCCGAAAATATGTTGTGGTTACGATCGTGAGCGTAGAGAAAAAAAGATATCGCGTTTGGTAAAGTCTCGCGTTGTCATCGTTGTCGCCGCTGCACCTCGTTGCCAGAGAACGAAGAATTCTTCCACGTTTGTAAACGTAGAGGTAGGGCAGGATGAAACTGCGTTGGTAACGCTGACGCATCCACGCTCGAGCCATATTTCATCCGTAGGAAGACCGCGCACGGTCCCGCTGTTCCTGCAGTAAAGCAGAGCCGCGGAGCGCGGCTTTTAAACTGGCATAAATCCGTTTCAACTCGCTGCAACACCGCTCGAGTATCATAGGTGCGTCCGGAGCCGCTGTTGAACACATCGAATACGCCCGAGCCACTTGCTCGATTTTTCGAACGTTATTAAAGCGCGTTTCGCGGCTCGTTTCGAGTTCGTCGCGCGTATTTTCCATTTTTATGGCCCCATTGCGCGTCGTTCCGGTAAAACTTTTTAATATATTAGACCATTCCATTAATAATGCGGTTTACATAATAGTGCACTCTTCGAAATTTGCGTTTTTATAGGAAATTGATGCAAGTAGATAAACTTATTTCCTCCTTCCCCTTGTCCTCAGACTACATGCAATTGAAAAAATCGTGATATTTCTGGAATGACCCAGTATTTTGCAGTAGTCTGTATTCGATTATTTCCACGACCTTGGTGATCATCGAATATCAAGATTAATAAGAAGATTTTAAAAACTTTAGGTTATCTCAATATATCGGAATTACGCTCTAATGCGATTACATTAAAGCTTATGAATAATCGTGCGTGCGAGAAAGAGAGATAATTAAAACAAGCTAAGAAATTATTGAAATCTTGGGTATATCGTGTCTGAATATATTTAATCCTTATTATTTTATTTTATTTATCTATTTTATTAACTATATATAAATTAATTCAGGCCCCAGGTCGAACGCGTGTATTTCTTGCGAGGTATCAATTACTTTAAATCTGAAATCGTCGGTATGCAAACTAATCGCATCACTAAATGCGGAGAGAAATACAAACATTGTGCAAAAATTAAATTACATCTCGAGAAAAGGATTTTACGCTTCTCTCGGTGATATATAGCTCATTAAGACGAATGTTTCGTAAGTCAGGCAAGTCTCATCGTGGATCAATTCATAAACTTCGTGGAAAGGATACTTCGCCATCGTTTCTTCGCTTAATTTAAACTCGACTCGATGGAACGACTATCGTGTTTATGCCTACCTTTGAACGATCATTTTCAATCGTACACTAGAAACAAATTAATTTTCACAAAAATATAAACTGCCAAGTCTTACTCTCGAATTAGTCGAGAAATAGCTCGATCAAGTAAGCGTGGGAAAAAATTGGCTTCTTTTTCTATACAAAGCAAGCCTCGATCTCGAATTAATTAATGGAAAATATAATTCCCGATTTTGCCCGTCCTCGTCATCCTTCGCGTTTTTACAGTTTCGTTATTCGGAACATCGTCGAATCTTCGATCGAAAGCTTCCACCCTTGACGATGAACACCCTCGCTCGTCTTTTACGTTGCTCACGAACCCACGAGAACCGGATACGCTAATTTACGGCACGCGATAACTCCGGTACCCAGGGAGGACGAGTCCAGTAGGACGATTCGAAAGCTGCTTAATTGGACGAAGGTTATAATAAGATCGTACGTAACGCGTCTCTCGACTCGCAGAAGATATGTACTTACAACTCGCCACTCTTAGAGTGGCGGCAGTGGGACCTCTTCAAGATGACAGAACGCGCGTGTTTACCGCGATGTTCGACTCCCTGCGACTTACTTTATAGGACGACCTCGACGACGATAACGATGTTCATTTCCGCGAGAACAACCTTCGTTCGCGAGCTGCGGGCCATTTTCGATTACCCATTCGCGTTATTTCGTAGATCACGTTCGATCCTTAATTGGAGTTGCAATGTCTGCGAGTTACCGAGTTGGAGCTGGTATTCGTTTCATGAATCTGGTACGTTTCAATCCATTCGTAAAGCACGCATTTTGATCGTTCGATATTTAATTGATATAAGGAAGCTTCGAACCACATTTTGTTCATCTTGATTCTTTGAATAATCGTGAAACTAGTTTTTTATCTATTATATCTCTTACTTGTTGTGCAGTAAGTAACTTATAACGAAGTTATATTTTATTATTTACAATTTTTACATTACTTCCCTTAGACGTGTATTAGGACCTCTTACATGCTGCGCAGTAAATAATATGTTATATAACGAATTGACATGTAATTGTTCGCGATGCACGTAGATACACACTTTTCGATCGCACGAGTATTCGGGCTATACTCGCACTGATTAGAATCATCGATCGTTTACGAGATTGCCTTCGTTTGCAAAGTCGCTAGCTCCTGACGATCTCTTGGAAAATTTGCTAGAAAAAGACACTCAAAGACATTAAACGAAGCGATACGTACAAATTGAAGCTAATTTCGAGCGTTCGTCCGACTGCTTCTGCCCCGTGTTTTTATGGCGGCTCCGCGGTACGGCTTCGCCTTACCAAAAGCGAAAAGGAAAAATGAAATGGAAAAGGTAAGAGAGAAACAAATAGGCGCAATGCGGAACTCGTTAGTCTCTTTCGTTATTTTTCCGCGAACGATAAACTCGTTCATCCATCTTCCGGCGACGTTTGCGTCCTCGTAGTTTCGTAATCGGAGCAAAGGTGCACCGAGGCCGAGGGGCAAACGCAAAGAAACGAAATATCACGTACATCGTGTTTACCGAGCGGAGATCGCGCAATTATCGTCTCTCAGCAGAGTAGCCTAATGAAACGTAATCCGACGACTACTCTTTTCGACGGGATTAGACCTCGGTAAACGAAAGAGGGGAATCGTTAGAAGGAGGAACGATTAGCGTGCTGGTGCACCGTCGATTCGACGTGGTAGCACGCGGTAAGTAGCGGACCAGAAATTGTTTCTTTTAGAAGGGGAGCTAGCTACTTTTCCGCGAACCTCGTTACTCCGCTCTCTGACCTATTACTTCGGCGACTTCGACTGCAATCTCACGTAGGTCTCGGTTTCTTGAGCCAATCTGATGCGCGTCTCTGATTTTTTTTCTTTTTTTTTAAGATACTTTGATTGGCTACTTAATTTTATCGCGATTACGCGAGCGCAATCATTGCGAAAAATCTAAAATATTTCGGTTTGTATTAACATGTTCAGTGCCGCGTGTGCCATTCTTGGTACCTGCTCGTTTAGATCGATTCGTTTCTACGCTAAACTGCTTACGCTGTGCTATATTATTGAACTTTTTTTCTTATTTTGATATTTCTTCGATACATATTCAAAATGTATTTCATTGTTATGTCGTGCTTTTTGTCGTTCGGGTACTTGTAATTACCGATAAATACATCTTCGTTTAAAAAGCGTACGAGATAAGTTTTTTTTTTTTATAGTAAATTCATCGAACTTTACAGCGTGTGCCGTTTTTGGTACACGAGACATGGAAACGACATTTTGCGAACAGCAGGCTGGCACCGAATCATCTGTTAAGTCAATTTATAAATATATACGAATATTATTTTATTTGTCATTATTTCATCCGACGAGTAAACTTAAGATGACATCTTTACATAAAAAATATATACGAACGCTATTTTATTTATCATTATGTCATCCGACGAGTAAACGTAAGATGATATTTTGACATTTAAAAACTGGAACGAGTGGGACGCGTCGTTTCCACTCGAATGGTTATAATCGAAATCGAGTCACGCCGAGACGATACCAATCGGGCGCACCTGCGTCTGTTGTCGTTACTTTTCGTTCGGTAAGAGACTTTCCATGCGTAAATCGAGACGTCAGCGTCGCGGAAACGTACGAAAGACGCGATTGGTATCGCGGAAATCTGAACACGAGGCGAGTGCGGGCGTAACGCATTGCGTGCGTGCGAAAGCGAGAAGAGGAGCGCAAAGTGCATTCGTCGTAAAGCATCGACGGGTGGCGCTCGACGTCGCGCGTCGTTTTCACCGCGGGGGTTGCACTGACATGCGGGCAAGAACGAGCTCCTACCTGGATTTATACACGCCGGTAAGGCATAACTATCTCTCCCTATCGTTCGGCTGACCCGATTAACGGCACTCGATCCGCCGCTGCCGCCGCCGACGACGACAGCGCGATTCTACTCGTTCGCTTCGAATTTTGAAAGTAATTCTGCGAGTTTGCGTTGTGTAATATTATATTTTCTCAGGATTTGACCGCTATTCGTCGCTATTGGAAATTGCTTTTCTTTGCGTTTTCCTAAAGAAACAACGTCGTGTTGTGTTTCAATACATCGGCTGATAAGTTTCCAATCTGGCCGACAGATGGCGCCACAAATACAACATCAATATTTTTCTTAGAAAGTACTAAACTTCAGAAGATAGCTGTAAAAATTTCATGACGATCCGACGTTTGGTTCAAAAATTACAGTGGTTTAGTGAAACAAAAGAATCTCGCGTGTTGATAAAACATTACTTTTTAATGGAAAAAAATACCGTTAAAACGAAAGTTTGGCTCGATAAGTATGAAAATACTTGGGGGCAAAAGAGGTGGTTGCATCAGAAAACATCAAAAAAGTGCACAAAATTGTTTTGACGAATCGTAAAGTGAAGATGCAGAAGATAGCTGACACTCTAAAGATATCAAAGGAACGTGTGGCTTTACTTTGCATCACCGGGCATTATTTTTAGACCGGGAACTTATCAGCCGATAATTGTATCAGTGATACAATACTTTTCGACGAGTGACCTATAATCTCTAAATAAAATTTTATTTCCTTTTAGAAAAGTACGAACAAATGAATCGAAATGTGCGAAGTCGTCGCTTAAATACGGAAGAAGAATCGATAAATCGCAATCTTTTCTAGGTGCCAGAGGAAGTCGCGTTTTGCGAGTTTGCAATGTCTAATATTTTCTCAAAATTTCGTTTGCATTTGACTGTTACTCTGTGTATTCCTCGTCTTTGAAGATCTCTTTTATGAATTTTCTACAGAAATAAAATAAAATCGTATAGAATTTGATTTCTGCGCGAGTACAAACGATTTTCTTCCAGACAATTATGAAAAAATCTATAGAAATGTTCGAAATGGTCGCTCGATTACGGAAGAAGAATCGATCAATCGTGATCTTTTCTCGGTGCCAGAGGAACACTCGTGCGAATTCGCCCGCCACGAACGTGGAAAAAGTTTATCGTTGGTGCGGAATCGTCGCGACAGGATCGGGACATCCCGACTCGCTAACCCCAGACGAATGCTCACCGCCGTATTTCATCGAAGGGTTAATAGGACGAGATCGTGCACCCGCTGTAAATCTCGTTTAATTTGTTCTTGCGCACACTGCGAGCATCGTCGTCTTCTTATCCATTGTCGAGAGAAACTTCGTCGCGAGGAGGACGGGCACGCCACGACGCGCTCGCTTAGAAAACGTTGTAATCTCGTGACACTCGGTGCACGTTTAACAAACCTTCGTGTTACGTCGGCTCGCGCGTACGTACACAGGTATGCGCACACCTCGTCACGATTTCGAGAGAGCGTCCTTCGTAAAGCGCAATATCGGGATGTCGTTTCGTCATTTTCTTCTCGCAACCGCGCCTCCTCGATGTTTCTGACGTTAACCTCTCGCGCCATATTTTCTCGAATCAAGCGAAGAGTATCGTTTCGCTGTCGTACATGCCTACCTTTTTTTTGCAAAACATCTTCCGCGTGTATATTTCTCGAACTTTCGATTAGTTCGATTAATATTAAATACTTAATTATTTCAGTATGCGTAAATCGCGCTTTTATCGATCGATTTTCATCCCTTGTTCGGAGAGTCGCGTCAATAGAAAAATACCACAGAAAAATAGAAAATATTGTTTCGAAATCCAGGGTAATCAACTTAATTTAATTTTTTAATTATTCAAATATTCGAGACTCGCGCTTTGATCCATCGATTTTCGTCTTTTGTTTCGAGAGCTTCGTCAATAAGAAAATAGTAAAGAAAAATAAGAAATAATATCTCGAATTCCAGGGTAATCAACTTAATTTAATTTTGTAATCATTCAAATACAGGAGACTCGGACTTCGATCGATCGATTTTCATCCCTTGTTTTGAGAATCGCGTCAAAACAGAAATATCGATGGGAACGAAAAAAAAAGGAATGCTACTGGACTCTACTTACAGAGACGCCTCCTTTATCCTCTGCAAAGCGAGGAGCGCAGCGGCTGAGGACACGAAGACGTGATCGGGTGGTTCCATGACGCATACCGGAATGTCCCTGTCTCTGTGGCACTCTCGGTCTCGTTGTCTCTCCCTCTCGCAATCCCGCGACTCTCTTTCCCTGACGCCGGACTCCCGTTCCTGCTGATGGTGTTGATGCTGCTGTCGGTCCCTTTCGCTTTCCGTCGTCCTCTCCTGGACCCTTTCGCACTCCCTCTCGCATTCTCTGTCCCGATCCCTGTCTCGGTCTCTCTCCCACGCCGCTTCTCCCAAACCTGGAAGGGACGGTGACACTGCGAACATAAATGATATAACATATATGAAATGTATATAATATTTGTATTATATTATATATATATATTGTATTATTTATATTATATATATAATACAATAAAATATATATATTATATATGTATATATATATGTATATATATATATGAGTATATATAATATGTGGCGACCGTGGCATCGCAAACGATATTTATGCGAAAGATGCTAGAAGGAATCAACAAAAGAAACACGGCGTACAGTAGAATGTTTTGGTGCCTGCCCTCGGCCTAGGTGAAATACAGACGAACGTGACCCAACGAGCGATGGAAGAAAGGAGAACGTCCGAAGATATATAAACATGTGTAACCGACGGAGGACGAATTAGATAGAAACGAACAGCAATGCAAGCAGTATTACAGTAATTTCGAGCTCCGATAAACCTAGTAATCGTACGTACAGAGACAGCGGGTAGTTAGTTATAATCGTCGTTATTGTCTCTATTATGTTAGGTAATACTCTGTTAAATTGTACTATATTAGTATTGTAAATATCGTGTAGTAACAGTAAATCATTATCGTTTAGTGCGAAGTCAAGGTGTTAGTAATAACAACCACCCACAAATATATATAATATTCTAATATAATATACAATTATTAATTAAGCATTACTTAATTAAGTATATATAATATATTAATATAATATACGAACATCGTTTTCGTAGTGATTGTGATAATAACGTATCTTTTCCCTTTTTCACCCTTCCAATCGAACAATTTTTCACTTCTGTCGTAGATCTTCCATCGCCAGAAATCGTATTTGGTAACGAGCCATCGAAACTTACGGTCAAGAGCATAGCCGAATTATGACAATTTGCAAAATTACGAGGGTATTCGTCATATTGATTCATAATTTAACTAATGTTTAATCGTGATTCAAATAAATCTAAATTCATTTTTACATTTTTGGTTACTTGAGAAATATTTTATTTATCGGTCGAATTTCATCGAAATGCAATTATCTGAAATGTATCGAAGTAAATTCGTATTCGAAGAAACTAACAAAGAAAAAGGTCGATTTTCGGATTAATCCTTTCAATGGTTACTCGAGAGATAATTTACTATCTGCGGCAAATCTCGATGTTCAATACATCGAGAATACGTATGTCGAATTTAACATCACCTTAAAGTAAAACGAATTATTATCTACAAAATTATATACCAAATATTCTGATAATTCAGCATTGTACGATATAATTGGAAACAGAGTAACTGTACCCTGCGCGTAAATACAACCGCGACGCTCTCAGTTTCTAATTTGGTAAATTGGTACGTGTACCTAGAGCGCACAGGTGTTCTAATTATGATACGTGTTTCCACATGCATAGTGGAAGTAGTTTAGGACAGACCCACTTTAAAGATACGTTTCCTTCCTTCAAAATATACCGTCAAGGCGAATGACCGCTCGAAGCGAGAGACGCAGAGAGAAGAAGAATGGTAACTATGAATCAAGAACTTAAGGAGAAAACGAAATAGACGTCAACGCGAGAGACACTCTTTCTCTTTCTGTGATAAGACGAGTCTTGTTACGTCGTCAAGAAAGAAAGCATCACCGCGTATAAGATTATTAATACGATACAATGTTCGCAAATAGCAACTTCGACTGCAAGATTTACGGCATCGTAGATTCTCGATGATCGTCTCGTATTCAAAGGAAGGAAATTCAACGGACGACAAACCTCAATAAAACTGTCGGACCGCGCGTCGTCGTAAATCACTGCGACTCGCGCAAAGAAACGGGAGTTACTTAACACGTTGATCCCCACGCCAAATTCATATGTTTTGCTCAGAGCGCCACGAAAGTATCATATTTTCATTATTTTAAGCGCCTAATGACGAATTAATAATAAATACGATTATAAAAGATCACACGCTTATCCATCCTACTTTACAATTTCTAAAAAATTCGTACAAATTATTTTTTTAAGCAAAAAAGTTATTATAATTATTAAAAAACATAATTTTTTTTTCAATAATGCCTAGAATGCATTTTATTATACAATTTCTGAAAGTTTCACAAAAATTGCTTCATAAATAACAAAGTTACGATGATTTTAGAACTTACAAGTTTGCCCCAAAAACGTGCGGTCCCAGGCGTATGTCTTACAGATTTCTTTACGGTCCTTAATGTGTTAAAAGAGCGCTTGAAACGTTCTCCTGGAGCTCTACTCTTCTTCTCTTCTTGCATTCGAGATGTTCGAAAAGCCGACTGGAACGGCGATTTATCGTGAAAATTCTTGATCGCGTCGGACGGAGTCGGACGAGAGGAAAATTGTAGAAAGGACGTCGTAAGCTCGTGCAAGCGGAAGAGAGATAATAAGCTTTTACTCGACGTTACGTACGCACGTAGATTCGTCGAGAAGACGGCGGAGACGACGGAACGAATCATCCGCGATGCGCGTTCGTGGCTGCCGCTAAATCGCTTGATTATGGTATTTATGCGTAATTGCCTGGTGCTTCGTAGGTGCGCGTGCACGGACCACCGTACGTTTCCTGTAATTGGCGTCATTAACGCGCAAAAGTCGAAGAAGCGCGAATGGAATCGATGCGCGTATCGACGTTGATTCGCGATTCTAATGAGAGGCGCGATTAACGCGGCGCCGACGATGCCTCTCTCTCTCTCTATCCCTCTCTCTCTTTCCATCTCTCTATCTCTCTATCTCTTTTTCTCTACGTCTTTCGCGCTTTGTTTCTCGCTCTTTCTTGCACCCTTAATCGTCTCTCTTCCGCGCGCACAATTTTCGTCTCAACGCCGCGGTTCGCGTAGGCGGCACGTTATTTCGTAGACGCACGTTCATCTCCTTTGGCAAGATTATATCGAGTTCTCGCTCGAGATCGAAGGTCGTATCGCGGCGAACTCGAATAAACGGTGTTCCTGTATATGCGCGCGCCTTCTCCTCCTCGTCCTCCTCGTTGCAAGTTCCACGCAGCAGGTCGCTGACAAGACTCGGAGCGCAGCCAAAGACGTTTCCATAAATCATTCGGGGTATGATAATGCCGCGAGAACCGGAGAACAACGAAACGCGTCACGATCTCGAGCGATGAGACTCCGCCGTCGAGTTCGTGCTTCCGAACATTGACTTCGCCCTGTGAAAATGTTCACCATTTTTTTTTTATTCGTGGCTTCTTCTTTTGCCTTTTCGTTCTTTCCTTCCCTTACCATCGATCAATTTTCTTCAGGGACGTTTGGCGAGCAGTCTGTTTGTCATTGCAATTTTATAACAAGCAGTAGACGCAATTTCCCTAACTGGAATTCTGACGTGTGATAGCTCATTTTTTCACTTTTATAGAAATTAAAGAACGTAAATTTAGACACTCGCATATTCATCATTATTCGCCTTCTTCGAAAAGGATTATTTCCAAAGAGGTCTACACGAGAGTCGACACGCGTAATCGCTCACTTTGTCACTTTACGAACTGGAGGAATTCGTCCGTTGCACACCTTTCAATTTCCTTTCGGTTAATTCCAGTACGTAGCAAAGCGAAACTCGCGCGCGATTCGACAAACATCATCGGTCTCGATTCGTAAACGGGGGATTTTTCACGGGAGTTCGCTCTCCCGATCGTAAAGAATTTAGGCCGAGCGACGGCTGCGTTCCTTCCTGTCTTACAAATTGATCTCGTTAATCCGTACGCGCCGCGGTCGGGCAGCCCATTTCCTCCGGCATACGAAGCAATTCGAAGAATCTCGATTCACCTTCTTAGTCATCGCCGAGCGTTACTTTTACCGTTACGACGGCAACCTTCAATTTGCCTCGCTAACGAGCCTTTTCCCCCGCGACGATCAGTCGCGCTTCTTCTGCTGGTTCGTTCTTGATCGCAAGAAATCGCGCGACATCCACGCTATTTCTTCGAAATTCTCAAAATTCTCGAGATTCTTGAAATTCTTGAGATTTCCGCGATCTTCGAAAAAACGAAACGAGCCAGAAGTGGTAAAAGTCAACGACAAACGACACGCTCACGACAACGACGACAAGAAGAAGAATCAGGAGAAAGAGGAAGAAGAGAATAAGAAGGAGAAAGAGGAGGATGGTGCAAACGAACGAAACACGCTACAACAGAGTTACGTTCGACTATCGAGAGATCGTAGTTGACCCTCGACCCTGTAACGACGACGACCCCAACACGGTTTCGTACGCGCCGCGTTCTTCGTAACGCCGAAGCTCCCTCCCCCTGCCACCCTCCTGCTCGCAAGGCCCTCCTAGGTATCGCACGGACCTTTTGTTCGACCACGAGACTCACGAGTGACAACGCGACCGTGTTAACTGTCCGTGACATTACTCCGACTAATTAATACTGTCGATCGATAGATCGGCGCTCGTAGGCGGGTGCACGCGAATTTGCACTAATGTACCGCGATCGGTCGCATGATCTATCGACCGTGGTGCGCATTTCGTCGACATCGTTACTGTCGTCGCTCCTTTCTCGCCCGCAAGTATGTTTTTTTTTCTTTTAAGATTGCCAAAAATTGTGGAACCAATTATGTGCCAAATGTTGAGTGGTCAATACCTTCCTCGGTCTAGAATATAGATAATTTCTGATATTTTTCTTCGAATTGATAGAATAACAGCGAGTCTTTCATTTGTATTTTGAAAATGAGGATTTTAAATGTTTATTTGGAAAATTCAGTATGCATCGATTGCGGGCCAATTAGTATATCGATATTATATAAGGGATAAGATAGTTATCTAATCATAATTTAAAACACGTAATGTCTGTAGTAATACGTTTCGTGCTAGCAATGCAATACATTAACAGGTGAGCTATGATAAATCTTAAACGCATACGAAACTGAGAATAAACAGAAAGCACGCACATTGAGCACGCGTAGTTTTGATAATTGGCTATTCCTTAGATTCAATAGTAACTTAACGTTACTATTGGTAAAGTATATTTAATATTTACGGTTCGGTAGAAGGTTACGTACAATATATAGAAAATACTATTATTTCATAGGAAGAGGAAAATATTATTAATTTATACTAAAGATTTATACTGAGAAAAGAAAACAATGTAAAATTATTATTTTAATCAAAGAAACTAAAAGATTTAAGGTAGAACAAATATAGTACATCTTTTCGACACGGAATCTGAACAGCACGATCGCTCTGCATGGAAACCGCGTCAAACGGTTAACGACGGACTGTCCAAGTCGAAAAATTGTCCTTCGTCTGTGTTAAAAGTCTTAAAACGACTACCGTCTGATTACGGAATTGACGTTATTGAAATCATCTCGATGGGTGCAAAGAAAAGTTCTGAAAGCGTAACGTTTCGATCCATTTATCTTTACCAGGTCACATTTCAACGTGGAACGCGTGCATCGCTTCCTCGCCGATGTAAAATCGTTGTTTCCAAGGCTACCGTGGTTACGTCGGTAAATCGACTCGTATTTCCACTGGTAAAACGTTCGTAATTAGTATCGCGTAATCGCCTTCGACTACGCGAAACCGCCACTGGCGAGCCTCGTACTTGCGGTCACCGTTGTTGCCACTGCTACCGCGTCACTATCGTTCCTTGCAATTTGTAATTTCCTACGGACATCGCGAAAACATCACCGTGGAATCCACTGAGATAAGATTGGTCTTGACTCTGCCTTCTCGATCTTAAGGATTCCTTGTCCACGCGTGGACTCGATTCAACGGTTAATTGAACACGCGAAAGCGAATGGATCTTCGTATCGCAGCGCCTTGAAGAAGGCGTTTCACGTTTTCTTCGCGTTTCACGCGAAAAGGACACGCGATTTTCACAGGTTCTTTTCACAAGCTATTTCTCGCGAAATCGTTTGATAAATCGTCAAAGTTTTTATTGATTTTTGAAATGTGTAGCGAATACGTCGTTTATTTGTATCGTATTTATCATGTTCCAAATACAATATTCGACGAAATTGTACCGTACCTATCCACTTAAATTAAGAAAGTAATTTGTGCGCGCAAATTTTAAGAAAGTTTATGGAAATGTTGCGTGGCAAATCTTTAATTTTGTATTTCGCGTCGAACTTAAAAAAAAACTCTAAGAATCGTCTGCTTCGTTATACGCGGTTTTATCTCGCAAAATTAGCGGTACTCGATGGCGAATACCACGATACCACTGGAGTCTTTCGATTCGATTAAGCTCGATCGTATCGTAAAACCGGTTTTACGCGTCGCTTATCGTTACTCGATAAGGGGAAAAAAGTAGGAAGATGGATGAAGAGTCGTTCAAACTTGCTAAATATCGCGTAAGATTGCCCATCGTATCCGAGATTGGCTTAGACCGAGTTCATCTTCATAAAAGTCTCGACCGCGAAGTTATCGCGAGTATAAGTTGTTGAATCTTGACCTACGTCAAATTCTCATACGAATATACGCGTGTGTTACGAGGCCAGACATTACACGAGAAAGCTCTTATATTTTCAAGTAAGGTATAGTTCGACCTACAACCGTTAAAGTAAGAAAAATTATAAAATTCTAAGTGATTAAACAATTTTTTTAAATTAAACGTCGTATTTCTGGCATCTCGAATATGTCGAAAATTTTAAGAAAAACTATAACTTAAATTTATAAATTCTCTTAATTTCATCATTTTATTAGCAACATAGTTTGGAAAACAACTAATTCAGCGAACCTTCCACGAATCGTGAAATAAATAGATATAATTAGATTCTAACGTTCCTCGTAGCTTGGGGGTTCGCATCCACGTAAGTGTGGTTATTCAATGGGTTTGTAATGGGCGCGAAGATGCACTGGCGGCGTTTCCTTGCCTTACTTTTACGACAATTCGAATGTGAATAAAACATGATCTCGTATTTTATCCACGTATTAAAATGTCATCGTTTCGTTTGGTAGAAAATCCAACGAGCTCGAAAGACGATCGATTTAAAGGAGACGCGCGTGCACGAGAGAGCGCTTTATTGCATAAGGCGGCTAATTAATATGCGACCAAACTCGTAAAAGTGCCACGATAGGATTTCAGCCGGTATCGTTATCTACGACGGTACAAGTACGTAGCTTGTAATTTCGAAGGCACTTATTGGCATCTACCATTTGAATTTAATTGGAATAGAACCTTCCTGTAAATGGTATCGATGTATGCGCACGGAGTTTCGAACATAATCCATCGTCAGGCCGCGGTGCCATGTCCAAATAGAATAAACTCGTAGCCTATTTCTGGTCT
>JAITYT010000709.1:194247-206077 GCA_025433975.1 Liostenogaster flavolineata | reverse complement strand
AAAAAAAAAAATTTTTTTAAAACCGATATTCGTGTAATTTTCTTTATACGAGTACAAACTTGGTCACGATGCTGCAAAAGCTGCACGAAATATAAAACAGACGTTTGGGGAGAATACTGTTAACTTTGGATCTTTCGCCAATCGACTTTCATTTTTTTTAAACATTTAGAGCAGTTTTCACGGGCTAAACAGTATGAAAATGGAGACACTCGGAAAAATCCATATCGGAGTTCATTGATCCTGAAGATCAGAATCCATGCATTAGAATCTCTTTGGGAAAAGTGTATCGAAGAAAATGGAGCATATTTTGATTAAACAAACAGCTTTTGAAAAAAAATATGCAGTTTTGTATATTTACTTTAAAATCCGACATTTTGTACGCACCAACATAATTGAAGCGCGTTAAGCACCGTCTGGATGTAATTTACACCGAGAAATCCTCTAGGATTCATCTAAGACGCGACGATCTAGGGGATCGACCCTCTCGACTCCGTTATCTCCTAATTTCTCGAGCTCCAGGAAAAAAAAATCTACCGAACTCGAAATATTCGAATACGAAAGGCTAACGTCCCCTGGCCGGTTATCTTTCCGGAAAATCTCTGTCCAGGCAGTCTCAAAGCGCCCCGAAGCACGTCCACGTCCACGTCCACGTCGTCGTAGTCGAGCAGTCGTATCGAGAATCATTATGAATTCAGTCGGTCGGTCGGTCCAGCACGACGCAGTAACCGCGGTATTATTAACCGTAATTTCCGTGAGTCGGGCGGACCGCAAGCGGCACGCTTAATTAGCCGCTGCTTCGGACACTTTTTCGCCTCCCCCTTCACCCAGGCCGCACCGCACTCCCCCGGTCCTCGATCCTCCGACTCTTCCCTGACCTCCTCGCACCCCCATCCAACGAGACCTCCTCCTCCTCCTCCTCTAGCGGCCGTCTCGTTAGGGCCATTAACTCTTCTCGTAGATTCTACCAGAGGCCTATGATCTTCGGTATCTAATGGACCCGGAGTCGTCAGAACGGTCTGACAGGTCTCGTCTCGTCTCGTCTCGTCCAGTGCTTGGCCTCTCTCGGCTATGACCCTCGTTTTCTCTTTCCCCTCCACCCCCCTAGCTCTTCATCATCAGCTCGAACACTCGTATCCGTGGATTTTCACGTGTGTTTCTTCTTCCTTTAGCGTCTCTTCACCGTCTCTAACGATTATTTCTCTCCACGGCTTGCGTATCTCTCTTCGTGTTTGCCGTCTCTTTTTCTCGTTCTTGGTTCGTCCTTCCTTTTTCTCTTACTTCGTCGTTGTCGTCGTCGTCGTCGCCTCGCCCACGCCACGAGCAAATTTAACCCCGAGCATCGACGATAATAATGCCGCTTTACCGCGTTTTCCCTCGACTTCTACGTACCCCGCTTCTTCTTTTACTTCTTCTTCTTCTTCTTCTTCCTCGCCTTCGTACTCAGTTTGCCTCGTCGTCGTCCTCTCGTATCTTTTTGTTCGTTTCTCTCTTTTATCGTTGCTCCCATGAATCTTCTTCTTCTTCTTCTTCTTCTTCTTCTTCTTCTCTCTCTTTCATTCCGTTTCTCTCACCTCCTTCTCTTCTTCGGCACCGAGGAAAACAGACAGCCTCACGACCACGTTACAATCGCGGGTCGTAGGTAATTGATAACGTTAAACGCCAGGATTAATCCGTCGATTTATGGCCGTAGTGCGCGTCGTAGATTTTTCAGCTTTGTCAAATTGAAGGATAATCGGTCGATGCTAATGTCCGTCTGTGCTAAAGCGAGGCGAGCGAACGGATCGAGTCGGAGGTAAATGCGAGAAGAGGCGAGAGGAGGAAGATGGAAAGACGAGCGGTCGGACGTGAGAGACGAGAGGAAATACACAGGGTTATGGGTACTTTACGTGGCCAGTGGCAAATAAAACACGTTAAACTAATCCACGAGGTACGGTGGGGGTTGCTGGTGGATGGGTGGCAGTTGGCAGTGAGGATCGCGGTGGGGGAGAAAAATTATTTAGAAGGTGGAGGGGGAAAGAGCGGTGGGGCGGCCGAGAGTCGATGGAGGGAGCGATCAAAGGGTGGAGGGGGCTCGGGGTTACGAGGAAGGTCGAGGAGCGAGAGCCGATCTCCGGCTTCGCGAGCTGCGTGCTGCCCCTTGACCTCGAGGAACGTTTCGTATCGTTCTGGTAACGGTGAGCGAAGTTACGCGTAGTATGCCTCTTTCCTCGCGAACGGCCACGTGAGATTTTAAGGTGGGACGAAAACGAGCACCATGACCGCTATCACGAGCACCGTTCCTACGACGACCAGGACGATCGATTCGAACGATTTTCCTACGTAACGATGCTGGTTCTATATTTCGATTTCCTCTTGGATTTATTTTTTTTTCTGTTTGATTTCTTTCTCGAAGACCAACGATCGATTAGAAAGGAGTAATTATGAACGATTTCGCGATTGCATTTTCGGTATCGTCGTTTTTATCGGATCATCGATGGAAGATTTTTCTGCGATCGGATGCGGAGAGATTATGTAAAATAAAGAAATCAGCGTTTAAAAAGGAAGTGTCGACAAGATGCATTCCGAAGGGTCATTTCGTCTAGTTACGATGCAATTGTTTCAGCGACGTACATAGGCAAGGAAAAATGTCGAAGCGAGACGATCGTACTGAATTACAACGAGCGAATTCGAATTTGATCAAGGGACGTATGACGAATATATTTACATATGTTAAGCCTGTTTTTTTACCAGACTGTTTTTTTAAACAGCCTTTAAAGATGTTAAATTTCTACCATTGATATTTGTATTTCTTGATATTCCTAACGCGTGATCTCGTTAACGTAAAATTCAAATTTATTTAGAATCAAGGTATAAAAATGTATTCAAGAATATTTCGTTCTTTTGAAAAATAAGTCGTCGTCATATACATTTTCATTAATATAATTTTATTAAATTCATAAATTCATAAAAATAATTTTCATTAATTCGCTTCAATTTTGTCTAAATATTTAATCGTTGTTTAAGTTATTCTTTCAAAGGGACGATAGCGCAACGATTGTCGTGGATACGCTTTCCTTCCACGTCGTCCACGTATCTGGAGATCAAGATCGATATCTCGCGCGGCAAAATTAAACGAAGCGCGATGGAGCGGAAATCGCGGCGATCTTTCAAACGGAAGATGGAACGTCACGTACCGAGAGTAAGAACGCCCTGAGACAAACGCCTTGGCGTTCCTAGGCACGTCGAACTCGCCTACGAATATGTACGCGTAACGGACGTGGCACCCGCATCGTAGAACTCGTTAGACGCGACTCTTCAATTAAGTTTCCGGTTACACGAGTAAAACGAGGATCGACGACTGATTTGTCTTGTACCAATTAATCCTAGATTATTATTTTTCATCGTATCACCGAGTACCGAGAAATTTATCGACCTTGCCGGCGCGTAAAGCAACGGTTCGCGCTTCGTATCTAATACGGCGAAGACGAAGACGACAGTCACCACCACCACCACGTCGAGGCACTGTACTTATACGAATAAACGAACGACGTTACATACCTCATGTTTCGTCGATACCACGAAAAAATGAAATTCCATTAACCCTTTTAGTGCCGAACGACGATACATCGCCGTTTAGTCGCCAGTAGTGGCGCAAAGATTAAACCCGGCTCGTTTGGTAAACGGCAAAATTTTGTATTTTACATAAATAATCTGTAATATCTGTAATATATTTACAACAAAATCTGTGATTTATTGTGATATATACTATAAAGACGTTCGAGGCCATGAATGTTTATTTTTTCGGAAGCACGATGAACGACGTAAACCTTTGTTTGAATGCCGATCGGCTTAGGTACTATCAAAATAACAACAATGACAGTTCGGTCGACTTAAACGTCTTAGATTGGCTCTACGCAGTGTCAGTTCGTAATCGATCGTCGACGCGCTAATATCGGTGAAATAATACTCGTAATTCCAACGCATCTTCGTGTCGCATACGAAACATAGTTTTGAATTATTCTTATGAATACTCATCTCGTTTCATTTTATTCTCGTTCTTAAAAAGTACTTTGTGAACATAAATGACATCTAGTAATTGAATTTTAATATTTAATGTTCCTACTTTGAAATATTTATTAAGAAAGATGACATAAGCAGCTACAGTTATTCAATCGAAAACTGCATTTTTACTGCCTCTAGTCAGACAATGCGTCCCGTATCTCTCACATTAGGCTCTAGTTTTGCATGCGGCACTAAAGGGATTAATATCAAGGGTTTTAATCGATTTTTTGTTTTTCGGTAGGGTACTTGAACGATCACGTATATCGAAATATGTTGAGGATATAGAAAGATCCTGCATGTACGTGTATGTATAAGGCTTTTTTTAAACGTTGTTTTTTATGTTTCTTAATGTTATGTTTATGACAAATTGTTGGGAAAAAACGAAATGACTTTCCGAACAACCTAATATGTTTCGAAAAATTTTTGTGTGAGCGCTGAGTGTAGTCAATCATTGGATGAATTCTGCCCATAATTATGAAAGTGGTCTAAGTCATATATTTCTTGTTTCGAGATATTTAATGATTTGCACTTGAATAAATTAAAACATATTTTTACATTATGCAACACTTTAATTTAGAATTTTATTGGTCTTGATTAATTTCAATCAACCCAAAATCACGGTCATGTGGTAGAAAGGAATGACCAGATACCAAAACTTTGTGGTCTATCGTTCCAATATTTTTATTTGATGACTGAACAATTTTCATCCATGTCGATGCTACTTTAATGTTACGATCTTGGCCTGAACAAGCATCACTGTAAGCTATTACATGTTTTTGAGTAGTTATATCCTCCCTATGCATTAAAATGTTTATATAATTTCTTTAAATTTTTTACTTAGACCACTTTCATAATTAACTCTAAACGAATTCCATGTAACGTTGAAATTACAATCACTATCTAATGGTTCATTTTTGACAATATCGTAAAAATTACATTGAATTAATTTAGTTTAGAATAATGTAGTATGAAATAACTGATAAATTCATTTTTTTTAATTTTGACTTAGACCACTTTCATAACTATGGGGCCAATTAATCCACCTTCTCCCTCCAACCGTAAATCGATATTAATTATTTTCTGCAACTATCCTTTCTTTTAATCTGATTTTTCCCTTTTAGGTGGTGGAACTTTTATATTCGTTAAACAATTGTCGTTCTTTTAACATTTCGTTCCCTTAACACTCATCGCGCGAATATCGCTCCTTTGTGGACGCGTAGTCTGATTCGAGCTAGCTGGTCATAGCACGTGCCGCGAACAGAGACACGTAAATTCGTATTTGACTCGCGCAAACGATTCTGACGTAAGCACGCGTGCCACGGGATTAATTAACCTTGGACAAAGCCGCGCATTAACGTGTCCTTATAATAATCGAGTACCACCTGCCTGGAGCGTATGCGCGCTCCTCGTGCTAATTGACAAAGTCATAATTGCACAGGCACCGGTGAAAGTGACGGCATGTACTTCAACGTGCCAGTGTCGATTCGCGGAACGCGAAGTACCGTACGTACGTGCGAAATTCTGTGAAAGTACCATCCTAACGAAGCGTATTGTTGCGTTTTTGCAAAGATATTTTCACGACCGTACGCGAGAAAGTCCTCATAATTTCAACAATTCGATCCATTTTTTCACGTAAATATTTCGTGAGATCTTCGTTGAATTTTTGATAAAGTTGATAATTAAAAAAGTAATATTAACTTTTTGCGGTCGTATTAAATTTGTACATAGCTGCCATGCTGGTCGAAATTAATTTTCGTTGAATGAACAGTAATACATAATGTGCAAGATTATGAACGAAAAACAAAATTTATTAATTTTTTTTTAAATTTTAGATATATGTTTACACAATAACATGTTCTACTGTAATGTTTTTATATAAAAATTATATTATATAGTTCTCTATCTTGTGGCATCTTTCAAATTAGTTTCCAATATAAAGCCCTGGTTTTCGAGAAAATGTGTCGCAAAAATAAATAGTTCAGCGTCTTCGGTTCTGGAATTTTCTGTTTGAACATACAGAAAGATTTGTACTCTTAACATTTTTATAGTGCCGCAGTACAGACCTTTCCTCTTTATCTGAGGACGATGGTCTTCCTGATTTTGAAGATGCTCCATCATGAAAATCACCTACAACTTTATCTACCAATTTCTAGGCAAACATAAAATATAGGCGTCTTGTTTTCTCTTTTAGCTGAAACCTTATATAACATGTAGCTATTGTTTGTGCTTACCGTGATCCCTAGAAAAAATTCTTCTCCACCATTTACACGATTTTCTCACAAAACAATATGAATCCCATGCTATTGTCGACAGTGCTACCTTCTGTTAATCTTCTTTGTCCAGTTTTCATACCCGAGGCATCGTACCTGCTTAATATGGTACCTACTTTCTTATACTTCCACGCTAATAATAAAATATCACCCGATCGATAGGCAGCAACATTATTATATTTTGTTACGTTCTTTCATAGGAAGTGTAAACTGATAAATCTTAAAATGGAGATTAAGATAAAATTAATACAATAACTGAGAGTAGACATGCGACCGCAAAGGGTCAATTCAAACAAATGTAAAAATATAACCATCAGCGTAACTAAGACTGAAGGCGAAACGAAGAATTAAATTTCGTTCAATCGATTAATCTCGTTTAGAATTTGATCGTATTTATCAAGAACTCGTAGCACCACGCAACCATTCGAGATAATTCCAAGATCTAATCGAGCGTGATCAACGATCGCCGTTATTAAACGCCCAGAAGCGTCCCTTTCGCGAATAAAATCCACGCGAGACGTACGAGCGGTCGCGAACGTCGACGATGACACTGGAACGTCCAATCCGTACCGTTATAAAGGCATACCAACGAGGCTAGCATCTCCAGGCTCGCGTCAACGAGGCAAATCGAGCCGTCGATCGATCGACGACGCCTATCGACGTATCGGACCCCACTGGCGGCTTCCTTGCGGCATTCACGATCGTTAAAGACGATCGTTAGCACGAGCACGGCCTACGAAGAGAAGCGGATGTCCGAGGAGCGGAATAAAGAGCAGCGGCGGGCCGAGTCGCGAGGTTCGAGTCGTCCGCGACGACGAGGACGACGGCTGCGACGCCAAGGATAAGTGGAGCTCGTCATCCGATCTCGTGGACTTTCGTTCGTGTCTTTCGGCCGGATCGAAGCTGTATAAATCCTCGAATGAGACGCGAGACGTTGCTCCTGCCGATAAATCCATCTTCCTGCCGATAGACGAGCTCAGCTAGTCGCCTTCTACCCCGTGTCGCCGTTTACCGTGCGTCCGTGTGACGCGCGATACATCGTTCCGTTCTCCACCTCCGCCGTCGTCTTTTCGTCTTTCCTCTTCCCTTCTCTTCCTCCTCTTCGTCCTTCTCGTGTCTTTCGCGATCGGCGGCTCGTCCTGAGCCACGACGCGAGCGCGTTCGTCCTTAAATGCACCTTCACCCGAGGATACACGTCCTCGATGACTGTCGGTCCGCCGTGTCACGCGAGACAGCAGTCGACGCGCCTCCGTCTGTTAGTCGCTCTATTAAAGGCCTTCGACGTCGATGCATCTCGCCTCGGATATTTCGTCGGAAGGACGTCTCTCATCGTCAGAGACCAGACGAGGTCGATCCCTGTTTTTATTCTTTATACTGGGGACCTTCTCTTCCGCCGAGTACTCGCGAGGATCCTTACAAATTTCTTTTTGTCTCCTTCCGTCTTCCTTCATCCAGTTTCCATATTTGAGCGTCGAGTTGTCTTTCATCGTTTCGATACGCTGCGTTTGTTCCTTTGCGGACTAGCGCCGCGTATATATGTTCCGCGTGAACCATCTGTTGGAAATGGGTTGATAAAGAGTAATGTTTTCACTCTTTTTGTGACACTCTTTTATTTCGTGGCTCGAAGGGACTTCGATGTTGTCGATTTGGGAGAAAATAACATCTCTACGTCGCTCGAGGGCAGGGAATAGCTTCAAGATCTACGATCTGCGTTTGTCTTTTTCCTCTTTTCTTTTAACAACGATGTTTTTCAATGCGCGATTCGTTTTTGCCTGTTGGTACCGCAGTACACCCAATTCTGTTTTTACACGATTTTTATTTAACAAGAATTGAAAAATAGAATTGATTGTAGACATGCACCCGGCCATCCGGTCTTGGTACGTCCAAACGTGCAATTTTGTTTTCTGCTGTCCAATACTACATTTTTGATACAACTGTTAGATCCAGGTGTAATTGCGATATTTAAAACATACCACGTAAAGCGAACATTTCAATACGTTTAGGACAAACAGTCATCGATGCGTGGAAGAAATTTTCAATTATGAATGGTATCGATCAAATTGAATTAGCGCAGGCTGAGTTAAAATCATCGACTTCGGATGCACGTTGGAAAGCTGTTTGGCCAGAATGTATTAGAAACAAAGATCCCGTCCTCCCTAATACGACCGAATTTTTCAAGATCATAACATTGGCACATACAATGAACGGAGAAGAATGCGATGATCTATCGTTGCTAAGGTCAAACGAGAGATATCTCCATTCGGTCGGCTAAGTGTTAACGGAACGAGCCTTCGTTTCGTTTCCTCGCGGAAAATTTAAAACTCCGTTTGCTCTTTCTAACCTAGACGAGGAACGACGGCTCGGGGAAAAAGGGGAAAAAATCGGATCGAGCAGTGGTCCGGAGTATAAACGTCACCGCGATTTCAAGAGCGAGGCTGTCACAGTCGCGAAAGCGTCTCCACCTCCACTTCTTTCTCATCCTACTCTCGGAGGCCGTTCGCTTCGTTTCCTGCTCCTGAAACCGATAATTTAGCCGACAATGTCGACGACGCTTACGAGCGTGTCAGGTATTCCACGGTGAGAGGATCATCGACGTCGACAATCCGCTTAACGTACGGCATTATCGTCGGACACGGTCGACCGCTCGAGGATTTACCGGACGATGGTACGGCCGGTGCACGCGGCCGCCGGTCGCCCCGAAGCGGCCCCTCCGTAACGGCGCTTCAGATATTTATGAATAGTTGTTTAACTTGCACTTGAGCCGACGCACGGTTCTCCCGCGCGGTCGTTCATAAATGTATCCACGTATTGTATATGTGTATTTGCATATACGCGCGCGTACGCGTGTACGTATGTACATTTGCGTGTACGCAGGTTTGGCTCCAAGATTTTCATCTTTCTTTTTCTTCTTCTTCTTCTATCGTTGCTGCTGCTGCTGCTGCAGGTCCTCTTTCATCGTTCCGCTTGTTTCTCTTTCGTGGTTGGGTTTCTTCTCGCGCAAAGATAGAAACGACGTCGATCGTTCGAGCATAAACGCGTAGTGCGCGCGTCTAGGCGTGACATATGCGCGACGATCGAATATACCCGCGACACACGCACTCGTCGAGAGCTAAGATCGGTTCGACGCTCGATCGAGACGCTCCTAATAGACGATAATAGCGACGAGGAATGTTCCAACGACGTCCCGGCTCTCTTGGAACGATCATCGTTCTTGATTTTGCGTCGAGCGTTTCGAGGAGCTTCCTCGTTGTCAATGTCGAGGACAAACCGGAAGAAGGTGCTACTCCGATTTCGCGATCGTTCGTAAACGAGAATGACGAAGAACCATCGAATAAATTTTTCGTTTTTTTTCATTTTTCGATACACGCGATTTCTCAAACGTTCGAGTTATTCCCTTGCTCCTCTTCTCGTAGGTACGATGCCAAACGACTTCGATATCTTTTCCGGTTTAAGCATAATTTTGGTTTTAGAACCGGTCATCGATTTTATAGAAATTGATTTGAAACTGACGAGGCTTTCGCTAATACTAATGTTGAGTAGCGAATTTCCGTACATCGTGCGATAAATTGAGAATATTTAATCTTTCCTTTGTTATTTTTAGAAGGCTACATTCTTCGTAAGACAATATTATGGATACTTTTATAAAAGCTAGTGTCTCCGATTTTATAATTTATTGATTTATTCAATTTTCGGCATCGACATCAACGGATCGTTAGTCAATGTAGTTTATTTTATCTTTGTTTTTCTTCGAGGAACAATGAAAGAGGAATTCATGTTTTTTGGTTCTAATTGTCAGCACGACGATCGAACCTCTTCTCGTAATATAGATCGAATGCGAAACGACATCGGTCGGTTGGTGTAAAAAGATTGCGATAGAAACCAGACCACGGTATGTTTTTCAGTAATAAATTAGTACTGGGAAGTACGAGGAAAACTAGTAAAAAATAAGATGTTAAAAACAAATGTAATTAAATGGTCCTCGCCTATTACCTGCTTCTTTGTAAAAACGTTTTGGCACCCAATATCAATACCGAATCGTCTGCAGTTTCAGTGTAAACTACGCGCTCGTAAACCTCAAATCGACGCAATTATACGGCGTAAAATCAACCCTAGCGTGACAACGACCTCGTAACACGCATCCAACGATGTTTAACCTTCTTCGGCTTACTACGCGACCAAGGTATGGCTAAACGAACGCACCAAGCGGCACCAGCCACATAGCGACAAAATATCGGTCACGACACTCGAACGCGCCATGTCCTTCGATTACCAGGAACAACATCGTTACTTGGCATCGTTCCGAAGTAGTATCCACCGAACGACGATCATTTTCGATGTCGTTAACGTCTATCGACCATAGGCGAATTCAAGGCAGAGATAATATCCTGTTTTGATATGGCCGACATCCTCAAATCGACGCAATTATTCGGCGTAAAGTCGATATTAGCGCGACACCGACCTCGTAACACGCATCCAACGATGTTTAACCTTCTTCGGCTTACCACGCGCCCAAGGAATGGCTAAACGAACGAACGAAGCGACATCGCCCATGCAGCGACGAAATGTATCGTTCGCGACACTCGTACGCGCCATGTCCTTCGATTACCAGCAACAACATCGTTACTTGGCTTCGTTCCGAAGCAGCATCCACCGAACCACGATCATTTTGATGTCGTTAACGCCTATCGACGATAGGCGACTTCGAGGCAGAGGCAATATCCTGTTTCGACATCGTCGTCATCCTCTTAATTGCCGCGACAACGTCATTACAAAACGTTGGACGATCCTGCGGGTGTCGTGGGTCGCGTCTTCGTACGGCGTTCACGATAAGAGAGATTACGAGACGCGCACCTGTATCTAGGAATGTAACTCGTGCTCGTGGTACTAAATAAGCCTCTTAGGAGGGAGGAGGAGAGGAGGAGCGCGGCCAAGCGCGATACACGCCGAGAATCACGTTGTAGGTGCCTTCGTTCCTTCCTATCGTATCGTTCGCACACTAATCTTCGGTATAATGTATTCCGCGACTCGGAGATACAGCCGCGCCGCCGCGTGCCCGACTTGCACCGGCCTCCACGACGATCCTACAGGTTGCGAACGAAGGTCGAAACGGATTATCGATCGACGTGATGCCCGTTGGTACATCGTCTGCCATCGCGATCTACTCTCGCGGCGTTCACGTATCGCTTTAATCGTCGATACCGATCGATCATCGTTATGCGTTTGTGCTTTGTGAAAGTCGTCGATCTCGAGGTAATGCTTTCGTTGAATATCGCGTCTATCGAGAGAATGACAAATTATCTCCAGTCGTTCTATGTTTCTTCTTCGATCGGTGTACAGATTTTTCGGCAGGAATCTCACGCCTTCGGACCAAAATCATGTTTCAACTTGTACGATAAACATGCGCGTAAAACTTGTTCTTGTCTGTTACACGCCGTTTGGACCTGTTGAGCTTCGCAGACTTTGTAACGTATATTTCGAGGCAAATTCCGACTTAAATCGAATAAGACTCTGATTATTAT
>JAITYT010000709.1:170754-193832 GCA_025433975.1 Liostenogaster flavolineata | reverse complement strand
AGAGAGAGAGAGAGAGAGAGAGAGAGAGAGAGAGCCTTTCAGGAGCTGGCTCCGAAAGGAGAACATTTGGGTCGACGAAAGGTCACGAAGGAACGTTCGATTTTGTTAGAGCGTCGGTCCTTCGTAAAAAGTCTGCGTAGCTGATCGGTGCGGTGACTATTTTCCGAGCGACGGAAGGTGAACTAATTCAGTGGCGAAACGTCGATCGATATTTTAGTAAAACATTTAACGAAGCAAGGAAGGAGCCACGACTCCCCATAGAACTCGGAGTATTTCTACTTTTGGAGATAATGGCGTTTACTGTCCATTGCTAGACCCGAACACTCGTTATTTCCCTCTCTCGAGTTGCTCGGTTTGCGCTTGCGATATCTGCCATGGCATACGCCGCTTTGGCGTTATTGCTTGGTCTGCGATCAAGATGGACCTGTCGCTTCGACGTAGTCCAGTACCGTGGGTCGGTGGACAGTAGACTCGTGAGAGAGCACAGAGGCGAGAGGCTCGTTTCTTTAGCTGGTTTACGTTTCTCGATGTCGCGTGTTGCAAGATATCGGACGATGCTCTAGCTTCTTCTTTCTCAGAATAACCCTGACGATGCTTCGAAGTTGGACCATGCGGATGTCGATTAACTTAAAATTCGTTTTCACACCAGGTTAAATGAATAATGTCATAATGCGGGTTTTTTCAACTGCATGTACTAAAAGTCGGAGAAGGAGGAGATAAGCATCGACGTGCTATAAAAACAAGAGTAGTCAATTTAGCTTGTTTTTACTTTTATTATTATTTTATCATATAAATTTTATAATTACTAAGAAGTAATTATAAAACCGCACTATTTATAGAATCATCTGCATTGTAGGGTATAGACGCTCTAGCCCTAGGATAGCCTAAACCCTCGGCGTACCATTTCAAGGACACGCATCTAGATGACATCTAGAGAGCAGTCTTCTGGCAACGATCCTGTACGTAAGTATTTGTGTAAGATAACGTTAAATAAGTGTGTCAATATTTATATAATAAAGTCTTTCATTTATTACTTTATTATTATTATGTATTATTCCTGCTCAATGATCCCGTTTAATCGTCATAAACTCTACGATAGTTCCTCCATTTATTTATCGACTTAGCAAGAACTTACTTGATTCTGTCGCAACGTTTAATATCAATCCATTACCAGCGACTGTTTGCTAATTTCAAAAGAAGATATTGAAATATTTTCGAGCGACTCAAAAGGAGATTCCGTAAAAGCCAATATAGAGAGAAACCCTCTGCTTCCACATCGACGTAGTGCCAATTCTTGCGATTGTGACCCTCGCAACGAAATAACGAACCGTTTAATTCAACAAAAGCAGCGAATCGGATTTTTCGACACCTCGATCTCACCCGCTCCATCCGGGCTGTCACCACTCGAAAGGGTTAACGCTTTCGAACAAATACGAGATTGCGGATCGTTTTGCACTCGAAACGCCTCGACGTGCGACCGTAACGGTCGTTGCGACCGGAAAGGCGCGTACACACAGCCACACCCACACCGAGGTCAGCCGTAGTAAAACCAGACGTTCCCTCGCACCCGAGAAACGTTTTCCTGGCAGCAACGATCCGATTACAAGCGAAGCATACGCTTTTCTCCCGCGATTCACGAGTCATCGACTCGATGCGTTCGCGCCGATACCGCCGTAACGGCCATTTTAAGAAAAGCGGAGGCGAGGCCTCCCAGGGTAACGGCGACTCCCAATCATCGAACGACGCGACTCAATCAGCAAGGAAATCGCACGACGGAGGCGTCGTTACCTCGAGAGACTCGCGTGCATCCGTCGACGACTTCCAGGAAAGTTTCGCCGGGGAATCCGATGATCACCGAAACGTAGCTACGCTCGATCGTCCTAATGGTGCAGGTGTTAGTCCCTGGAGCCACTAAATCGACGATTTATCGGCGGGTTCATCGCCGTGAGTTCTCGATATTGCTCGGAGCGTGCATGAATTTCCTCGAGGCTGCTGGAGAGAGAGAGAGAGAGAGAGAGAGAGAGAGAGAGAGAGAGAGTCGATCAAGGAAGAGAGGAAGAGAATCCGTCCTCGTAACGAGCGCCTTCCTTCCGCGGTACGAACGAACTTTCACATCGCGTCGGTGATATCGCGTTACAGGTGTATGGGGTCGAGTGGAGCCTCGTAGTTTTACGAGGTTAACGCGCGAAACCGCCGAGACGAGTCGAGCGTTTTCGCTCGCGCCTCGAGCGGCTATCGTCCATCCGACGGCGACGCTGCGCGAACGAAGCCCCGCCGGCTACGAATGCGCGCTAGCCGGTTTTAAACGCTTCTCTTCCTCGTAACGTCCTGATGAATTATACGGCTCGATAAGGTCGTGCGCGTTAATTTATTATTCTCGTGGTCGCGGTCCTTTTCCAGGATACGTCCAACCGAGTAGGACTGGCCCATCCTCCTTCTTCTACTCTCTGGCGTTCGGGGAAAAATGTAGCAAGAACGATTTGGCTCCTGCGTGACCAGACTTTTTTCTCAGCCTACGTTCATCGGAAGAAGACTGTCCGCTCCATTTTTTCTTTCCTGTCACTCGGGGAAAAGTTTAGCAAAAACGTATTGGCTCCTACGTAACGTATTTTTCAGGATATGTCCAACCGAGGAGGACTGAACTCTTCTTGTCCTCTTTCTTAGCACTCGGGGAAAATGTAGTAAAAATCTGTTGGCTCCTGCGTGGTCGAAGCTAGTGGTTGCGGTCGGAGGAGAATCTTTTTTCTCATCTTTCCTGGCATTCGGGGAAAAATCTAGCAATAACGTGTCGGTTCCTGCGTAGCCAAAGCTAGCGATTGCGATCATTTTCCGGGCTACGTTCACCAGAACTTCTTTGCCAGAATCTTGCTCTTGCTCCTCCTTGGCATTAGAGGAAAAATGTAACAGAAACGTCTAGGTTCGAGCGAGGCGGAAAAGGAAAGAAAGGACGTTCTCGCATCGAAATTCTCGTATCCACTAGAAATGGGTCGGATCTGTAGCCCTTCGAGAGAAGGTGCGAAAAAACGAAGTGCTCCCACGAACGGATTTATCGATACCGATGAGTTTACTCGATCGCCAGTAAGTTACAAAGTACATATCTATAAGCGTCGAGCGACATTATCGTTACATTGCCGGAGACCGGTTTTCTTGCGTTGATCGTTGAGTTTCATCGATTCGACGAGGAAGCATGTCGGCTATCGAGATCAGAAATTATCACAGGCACGGCGAGTCGGAACTCTCCAAGAGTCGTTTTATATTTCCAATGGCACATTTTATACGATATATCGATGCCGACGACGTCGTTCGATTCAACCACGTTCAAGCATTCCCGGCTGCGAATCCGTCGAAAGATTTGTCGAACGATAGGTTACATATTCGTTTCGTTTCATACGGAAGAAACCTTGAGACGTCCGTATATGTATAACAGTTCGTTTAAAGGGCTTGAATGCCCCGTAAATCCGCGAAACCTTCTTCCCTCGCACGTACCATTCGCATTCGCGCGAGGATCCCTTCGAATCGAATCGTTCGAGCGAACGTCTTGAATGCCGCGCAAATTTCGCAATGCGCCTCTGAGAGATCGTGAAACCATCGAAATGGCGTTATCGAAGTATCCATACGAATCTACGAAATATTTGTATGTCCAATTTAACCTTATCACTGCGGCGCACTCTCGGAGCGAAGCATCGATATAGACTGCGTGATATTCACGTATCAGTCGCTAGAACTGGCGTTCCACTGACTACTGACCAAAACGGTACCCGGACATTTGATAGTATTCTTAGGAGTAAAAAAATTAAATAATTGCAAATAAATTAAAAATATCCAGTTTTTCATCAATTTTACGTGGTTTTCTAAACTCTTTTTAGTTTACTTAATTTGCACGTTTCTTTAATAATAATTCGTGAAAAAAATGTAAAATCTATAACGAGGAACAAATTTATTTTGACAATTTTAACATAATGATAACTGTCACAGGATAAATCCTGTAACGTTTTTTGTTTTGATTTAACCTTTAAACTCGCGTAATCGAGTAATCAAAACAAATGTTTTAAGAAAAAGCTTATAGTGAAACCTAATTCAAGATACACTGGAAGACAATAAATCCGCTTGTTTAACCTTTCTATGTTTTGGTCACATACCTAACAAAGGGTATGGCAATAACAATCGATGAATAAAATGTTGAAGCAATTGGTAAAATAAGTAAAGGCATTGAAGTAAAAAAAACGTAGACGGCCTATATTTACAACTTTCGTGTGTAACGATCGACTTGCGAGGGCGTATATATACGCCTTTAACAGTGAAAGGGATAATCGTTAATTCGTCCAATAGTTCGGCGCAATCTATCGAAAATCGGCAAAAACTTTTCGAACATTGATGACAGCAATATAACGTTCCACGTTCCCACAGTGATCAGCCGAATCTATCGGAAATCGTCGGAGATTTTTCGAACAGCCCAATACTCTCGAGACCCGAAAAAGAAGCGAACGTCGGATATTTGGACGAAGACGAGGGCGAGGTCCCGATTCGACAGCGATAATTCTGCTTCGACAGGACTGTGTCTCAGGTTGAGGTCGCGTGACTTCGTGATCGACATAATTCATGGCTGAATAAACGAGCGTAAGGAGCGCGCGCCCGTGGAAGCAAGAAGAACGGAAGGGAGTGCGCGCGAAAGGCGATCGATGCCATCTAAGTACACGGGGATTCGAATTGACGTATGGATGTCGCTTTCATGTTCGACAGGTGGAACGTAATGTCGATGAAATTACTTCGCTTGCATTCGGAACGAATAAGGCCGCGACAACCGCAACGCACGACGCCACGCAAAACATATTTACGATCGTTTGTATCGGCTCATTGCCAACGAATATACAATGTTACGATGTTAATCGCCAATTCTTCCGAATTTACACCCGTAAATTTGCTTTACTTTCTCTTCTACACGCTGCCGATAATTTTTCCTACCGCTACGAGAAATACTCAAGTGTCAAAATCAAACGATACGGATGTTCACTTTCTATTTTTCTAATTGGTTACATTTAAGTATATTTTTTTATTTGAAAATTTTATTACTTGAAAACCAGCGTTTTAAATCATGGAAATTTGTTTTTTAGCACTTTATAAAATACAGCTTAATTAAAAAAAAAATAGGAAAATACCGCATAGAAATAAAAAAAAAATAAAAAACAGGATAAATCATTGCTCGTTGATTTATCGAATATACCAAGTAACATTTAAATAAAAATGAATTCATCGTTAGCGATGACAGTAACGTTTCCGGAATAAATATTATATATCCATCTCTATCAGATATTCGAGAAGACTTTCGTCGAGACACACGTAATACCGAGCAACGCTCCGATCGAAACAAAGAATCGTTTTCACTCTCCTCTCGTACAGCATACGTCGAACGAGTCGAAACGAAGGAAGTCGGTCGATCGCTTCGCGATTCACTCGTCATCCAGAGCCGCAAGAAAGTCGAGGGAGTCGCGTAGGAGCGGGGGAAGAAGGACGAGAGACACGAGACGACGCGAACGAATCCTCGATAATTCGTCGTACCTACCACGGCTTAACGAGAGTTACGGTCGCGTCTAAGCCAAGATTAAGAGAGTAAGCGTAAAGCCGTGATTCGCGGAGGCATGCGCGCGCTCGAGTTCGCACCGAGGAAAGAATTCGCTCGGACTGGCGGCTCTAGCATCGCCGGAGGAGCACCGATACCTCGACGGCACCGACGCTCAAGCGGTATCCCTTTCATTGCATCCTTCATTATACGGTGCTTATAGCTATGTAATCTCGGTCGCATCTCTGATTTCAATCTGTACACTTACAGCGCTCCGCACGTGAGCGATCTACAAATCAGCCCCTGCTAGCAGCCGTGCTTTTCTTTCCTGCCCGCGGTGTCTCGCGCACGCACAGACTCACACGCGCGTCCGCAGGAGCGAGCACGCGCTCCTGTCCGCGAAGAAACTGTTGCGCAATCACGGCGTACGCGTTTCTCCTTTAACGAGTCGGTTACGCGTCTCGATTTTATGAAATTTTCGCGATATCGTTGCTGATTCGTTTCTTCCCTTTTTTTTTGGCCTTAGTCCTTTCTCGTTTTATTTTGAGAGAAGCTTTACGGAGGACTCGTTTCATATTTTTCGTTCGATTTTGTCTTGGAGAATCGACGATGCTTCGTAGCTTCTCGTGTTCCTATTTCGAATTTTCGAATTTTTGAAAGTTTGGTCCAACGAATTTTTCAAGCATTTAACACTTTGACTGCCAAAATATTGAAAAATGACCTAAATTTTTCATTAGATTTATACATTTTACGGAAGAAAGTAAGACCATTGCCAAAATATGGATTACGTTAATTTTTGGAACATTTACGTGTCAGCCGAATATGGGTGACATGAAAGTCAACGTGTTAAAAAGATTATGGCCGATTTCGGAGTACGTATCGGAGTTCCGTTACTCAAATGTATTTTTTCTTGAATTAAGATTTTATATTTAATACAAATTTATAAGAAGCGGATGAATTTTTTTAATTCTGACTTTGTTACATCCGCGAACGAAAAAAAGAGTTGGATCAAGAATCACTCGGATTTGTGCTGGTCTGGAAGAAGAAAATCTTGTTAAAAGAAAAAAAGAGCCCTTTCGGTCGCGAGACTTCGGTAAAATGCATCATATATTTGCCTAGTTTTATCACTTCGTAGAGACATTAAAAATGAGGTATAAGTAGAGGCATGACTCCAAACGGCAATTCCGAAACGGTAGTTTCGAGAATAGTCGAGCAATGATGACTGAGAAACTGAGACTTTCGACGGAACTTTGAGATATTTTCGTCGATGAATTTTTCCATCGACGGCCTATGAATTTCGAAACGGCGCTCGATTGCACGACGACGCCGTCTTTGCTCGGTCCCTCGATCGCATTCGACGATTTTCGCGACTTCGATTGCTTCTCTGGGGATACCGCGGCTCGATCGCCGTCGCGTTGCTCCCACGAGACGCGCCACGAGGTATACGATTATCCGTAAATGGATAATTATTGCGCGCGGTTTGTCGTAACTGCACGCGACTCTCTTCGGGAAATTAATTAATTATCGCGCTGCGATTTGCGCGCATCGAGCAGCGGTCGTTGAGGCGAGTGCCAACGGTACGTTTCTCGTTTTTTAATTTTTTGAAAAACTTTCGAAGACGCGAGTCAGCGTCATATCGACGAGTTCGAAGCGCGATTTTTCTCCGACGATTTGTTTTAAAGCTGAAACTCCAGCCTGGATAATTATCGTTAAATACGACGCGAGTCAAACTTAAGATCGAGAGGGGAGGTAAATTTGTTGTTTTTTATTTTTTTCGAAAAACTTTCGAAGACGCGGACGTGCGTCATATCGAAGAGTTCGAAATACGATTTTTCTCCAACGATTCGATTTAAAGCTCAATCTCCAGCCGGAGTAATCAAGAGGGGAGAAACAAGACTCGACGTTCCTCTCTTTCTGTTCCACTCTCAAGGATCACGCGCGGTACGTCGAAGGAGAACAATGCAAGGCGGTGCGATAATCATATTGCGCAAAGTCCCTTGCGTCTCTCTCAAGGTTGGCGGCGGTTACCGCGTTTACCGATGAAATAAGCTTATTTTCCCCGTAAAAGGCAATAATCGGGCAGGCCGTAGCGCCTGAGCTGCCGCGAGCTTCCCACGTTACAAGATTTGTTAAATTCCATCGTCGAAGGAGACGCATGGGATACTGAGAGGCGCGTAAAAGACGTTGATAAGGATAGATAAGAAAGGGAATGGAACCACGGGAAGACGAAGAATCGAACGAAGTACCTTAATCTATTGAACTTTTTTGTTTCTTCATTTTTCCCCTCTCATAATCATACCGAAGTTAACATTTTTGATCAACATTTGATTTCGAGTGAAAAACAGTCTTTTTGTCGAACACTAAAAATGCGATGTATTCTTGTCGTATTCGAACAGTAGATTAAATCGTTACTACGAACGATGTTTATAGTTGATTATGTATTAGATTAGCAGGATTACATCGTTATTTCCAAGTTCCTCGGTCGTTTCTCGATTTGTTCGACGTCATCGCGTTCTCGAAAGACGAGAAAGGACGAGAAATTTTATCCGTCGTAATGCGATTTTCCCATCTTCGAATTCGCGTAAAAACGCGATCTTACTTTAGCCGTATCTTATCGCGGGCCGAACCTCGGCACCTCGATGGATACGCGAGTGTAATACATAGGCGAGTTACAGGTACATCGTAATGTCGGTACGTCTGAAACGTACCGTTGATCACGGAATTGCCGTAAATCAATGTCAAAAGGCGCGGTAATTTTTGTTCGCTTCGACTCTAATGGCGCGAAACGTAAGTACGTTAAATTTCCGAACGTACCAGAAGCAAACGAGTGGAGTCGAGTAGACGTCGACGTCGACGAGCGTAGAGGGATAGAAGGTGCGAGACGAGCGATTCACCGCACGGATAATGCCCTCGTTTATTACGTCGCTCTTATCGCGATCGTCCTTCCGTGAGTGCACGCGCGCCCGTGCACGGCCACGATCCACAGGTGCAAAGTGGCGAATTAATGCGACGCTCCGCAATATAATCCCTCAACTTCGAACTTTTTTCCAACTGGGCGTCACAGTTCCTCCAAATTGACTTTCTTTTTTCGCCATTTTTCTTCCAGAAGAACGACCTAACGGCTCGTAAGGCGGAATCGACGTTCAAATAATTCTGATTTCGGTTAATATAAACTCTTTACACTATAATTATTCTTCTAATTCGTTTTGGTCAAGTTTGATTTAATTTGATCGATTTTATTGGTGTTCGGAATTGTTCTTTCACTAACGAAGTCGTAATGACTCGTAACGCGGAATCCACGCTCAAATCACCTTGATATCGATTAACATTAACACTTGGACCAACTCTGACTTAATTTTATCGATTATACGAAGTATCGCGTCCGAATTGCAACATTTTTTCTACCATAAAAATGTAACTTCTATCGAATATCGATATTGGCAAAAATTTTGTGTGACTTACTAATGTATGTAATTAACCAAGGATTCGTGATGGCTCAAGGTGTCAAAGACAACCTTTTATTTGTCCTTTCTCCTTCTCTCTCTCTCTTTCTTCCTTAAACCCGCAGACAAGCTCGTCGTTTATCGTAACGCAACAACAATTGTCCCATTATCCAAACGCTTATTACATAGTATCTCGCATGACGGATTCTTTCCCACGATCGATCGATCGTCGTCGTCGTCGTCGTTGTTCTCCACGAGATGACGATCGATCTATCGATCGATTCGTTTTCCCGCGTTATTGCGCCAGGACGATTCCACGGCAAACGAGAAGGAGAAACGCTCGGTGTGGACACTGGGACCCGTTCGCAGCGCGCCAAGAAAAAAAAGGGGAGGAAAAAGAATGGAAAGGAAGGAAAAATGCCTCGGCCGTCGTGAAACAATAGAACGGTACTGCTCGAGGCGAATTCGATTCTCTCGACGCGTTTGCTTTGACGGCGCTGTGTCAACGATTACATCAATGCTCCACCTACGTTCGTCGTACTCGAGCGCGTCGAACTCGTAAGAAATATCGTTTCGACGTTGGTCGTTTCCTACAGGAAACTATATCCTTACGTAAACGAAGCACATTTCGAGTTAGTGAAATCAATGGACGGAACGTGCTCTACGACTCGTTATAGCCTTTGGTGTGAATATCGCGGTTTATCGACCATAAAAACACTGGCTCTGAGTTTTCTCCGTGTTATCGATACGAGTTTCTCTTCTCTTTTTTCTTCATGTCCATCCTAGAAGTAGAAAACGGTGCGACATGTGGCAAAGCGTAGGTAATAATTCGGTCGTCTATATTTTACAAACGAGCCGATCACAAGCCGATTCGATTAACTCGACTTTTTGAATTTTTCTAAATTTAAGCGTTATTCCCCTATTTCTTTTATTTTTAACGCAATCTTTCGAACGATAAGTATTAACATCATTAAACGACGGTTTCTTTCGACCATTGAACAATTAATAATTTATTACAAAACTCTCCGTACTCTAATATACATCGTTGAAATGATACAATTGAAATGCAGCAGCAAAAGTAAGAAAAAGCGCAAAAAAGTAAAATTACTTAACAAAATTATTTCATCACTTTTCTTCACGTTTGATCCCCCCACGGAGTTGATCGTATTGTAAACGGCTGAAGCATCGATTATCGCAAATTAATTATTTTAAAATCAATTACGTCGTGTAAATATCGGTTAGGTTTTAATCGAAAAAAAGGACCATCGCAAAGCGCAAGACTCGCACGGAATTCCTACGGTCGACGGACCCATCCGCGTAACCCAAGCCAGCAGAGAAGCGGAGGGGGAAAAAGGCGCGAGAAGAGAGCGAACGACGGGCAGAAAAGCCGCTCGTTATTCAATTTCAATTTCGTAGCAGCTCGTATCCTTTATCCAACGTCACGTCGCCTATCTACCACCACCATCGCCATCGGTAGACCGACTACCACTTCCATAATAACCATCGACGCCGTCACCAGCATCGGAGTCGTCACAGTCGGGGCCTCCTTCGCCCGCTGGAGACTCCAAGCCGCGCTCTAATCTCATTTAGCTCCGTGGCTCTCGATAGTCAGGGTGTATTAAAGTTAAGTCGAGCGCGTGACCCTAGTCTCGTTCCATCGTCGACGCTTTCTTTCGGTCTTTCTCCATCCGCGTATTGCTATGCCGGGCACGCACCGCGACAGAGAAAAGAGCCACGGCGTCCAGCACGTCCTACCGCCCCGCGTTCCTTATTTCCCCTCTCCGCCGAGTATAGCCCAGACTAGAGCCTCCGTAGGCCTCGCAGCGATACGAGAAAGAGCCGTAAGTCGCATTTCCATCGTGGATCGCGTATATGCGTGCCCATACGTAATTCAGTCCGCGCGGTTAGGACACGACGACGTTGCCCGTTTGCCCGCTTTGCGCCGCGAAGGCGGCTAGACGGAGACGGAAAGTGGAGCATTGTCAGTGGCGCTCAACCTATCGCTAGCAGTCATCTGAAAGGTGTCCGTGATTTTCTTCCCTTTCTGGTCTATCCTCTTCCAGAGTAGGTGCTTCGATTTTCGGATCTGAATCGAAAGATTCGTCTTAAAGGCGGCGTGGAATCTTTCTTCTGGTTGAAATCGATTCTTAGCGATAATACGAGGTGGGCAGTTGAAAAGAAACCGTTAAAACGAAAGCTTGGCTCGATAAGTGTCATCCGGACTCTGCACCAGGAAAATCGATCATTATCGACTAGTTTGCTGGATTTAAACGTGATCGTACGAACACCGATGATGCGGCACGCTCTGGTCGCTGACGCAAGAGATAGCCGACACGCTAAAGATATCAAAGGAACGTATCGGTTTTATTTTGCAATGCCGGGCATTATTTTTAGACCGGGAACTTATCAGCCGATGTTATACCTCTCCGGAGAAGGTTGACGAGCTTCTTCATCCCCGACGTAATTTGCGGCGAAACGTATCGTTCGAGAAAAGGGGAAGTCCGAGGAAGATCTAGATTTACTCGATAGGCAACGATCGTTCGATCGAGACGCCATGAGGAAACGCCGATCCTTCCTCGGTTCAGACTCTAGACTCTAGGCTGTAGACGATCAACGATCGAATCTCTAGGCCTACCGACGACGACGACGACGACGACGAGGAGAGAAAAACCCAGTGGCGATATTTATTATCCTGGCGGCGCCACGCGTTACGTCAAGCCGCGCATCTCGCAATCTCACAGCAAACATCCTCGAAGATGTAAACCCCCTCCCTCGGAACGCGTCGCTCCTCCCCTCGAGGAACTCTCGTGAAAGGTAATCGCGCCTGAGGGAGGGAAGAGGAGAGCGGGAGGTTACGTCGCCAGCTTCATTTTTTTCCCCACCGAAACACAGATGCGATCGGTAGGATCGGTCCACTTTTCTCTCCTCTTCCTTCTCCCTCCTCGCCGCTTCCTCCTCCGCTAGCTGCTCCCCCGTTGCCACCTTCGCCACACTGAAACGTTCGCCTTCTCCTTGGTACGACGTCGATTTGCCAATAGCTCGTTGATATGCAGGAGCCCATCGACGGGCATCGAACTGCCTGATGCGGAGTCGCCACGAGAGTCTCGGAGCTCTCCTGTCTCTGTCTTCCTCGTTCTCTCTCACGCTCTCGCTCCGTATCTTCGTCCGTCGGGTCCATTCGTCTCCGTTTCGTCATTTCGCGGCGAGGAGAGCCGATGGAAGACAGAGGCGTATGGAAATCGATCGGGACGAAGGGATGCGACCACGCGAATTTCATCGAGAAAGCGATCGAGTGAGCGGCGATCGAACAGCGAGCAGGCGTCTTTTCTCGTCTACGAACTCTTTCTATCCAAGGGTTTCAGGCAGCTTCGAACCGATGAAATCTTTTCTAGGCAACGTGGATCATCGTCGATTTTTTGCAGTCAGTCCCGCGGATATTTTATCGATTCAATTCAATTTTTTTTTGTCGCAACGAGAAATATTAAGTAATGCGAAAAAAGCCTCCTCGGTAATCAATAAGATTTACAAATTTTGTAATTTGTATTGGCAGATCGAGTTTCGTCTATTTCGGGTTACGTAAACGTTTGCACAGCCTTGAAGAAAATTCGAATTATAAAGTGTCAGGTCTATTGAAAAGCTTAGGTCGCTTTTGAATTAAAGAAATTAATACATTTTCGGTATGTTAATTAACTCTTTGCACTCGAGAGGTACCTTTCACTCATCACACGACTGGATGAAAATTTTTTTGGGAATGGAAATCTGCTTAATTAACTTCTGTATTCTTCATAAACCAGTAAAAAAACAGTAGAACGAAAAGTCACTTAGATACTTACAATGTATAACAATAATAGTAGAACAGTTGAAAGGAGATTTTCGACAACGCGAGAAGGAGCTTTGACGTCGAGATCCGATTCTGAAGAAATCAGGCTAAATGGGCAGCTTCGTGTGATACTCACACACTCACAAACGGGTTGTAAGGTTTGTTCTTATCGAAAGAAACCAGGTGGAAGACGCGAAACAGTCTACTACTGCGATACGTGTCCAGATAAACCAAGGGTGCTCCTTGGTGAATGTTTCATAAATTATCATACAAAACAGAAATACAGAGCCTGACATTTCAAATTTCTATTTGTAAAGGTGTAAATATAGATAACATATTAAAATATTACGTTTTTGTAAGTTAATTTCTATATAAATTAATTTCACGTGACCTGTAAGACACTCGTCACGTGTACGTAAAATTATCTTGAGCGTAAAGGGTTAATATCTACTGGACAGTATAATTTCCATCGTTACTCTTCGCGTATATCAAACACATAAGTAAAAGTGAAGTGGTCGAAAGAATCTATATTGAAACTCGAGATGACTTTATTCAACAGAACTTTCCGGTAGAGCAAATATTAATTCCAACCAGTCGTATGCCAGCTGCTCTTTGGTTTCCTGGATCAGTCCCAACGAATTCGAAATTCTAAACTCGATTCTCAACAAATATGCGTCAACGCGAGATTGACGGTAGTCACTTAACTTTCAGACCATAATTTTCACTTTCTCACGGAAAGTTTCGTTTCACGATTTTTCTCTTGTGCGAGGGGTTATGACGAGTGTGTCAGTCTTCAATTTTCTGTTAAAAATTGTCGAAGATTCTAAAACACTGATGCGAAAGGACGAAAAGCGTTCGATCGATTTTACCACTTTTGTTACGCGGAATTAGATTCGTTCGACGGTCGAACGAAGCGGAGACACGAATTGAGTCGACGTGTAACCCAGAAGTCGTCGGCTTCCGTCGTTTCTCGAGACTGACTTTCGATCGTTCTCTCTCTCTTAATCTTTTTTGTTCTCTCTCGCATGGATCGATCAACTAGGAGGGAATGAAACAGAGACGAGGGCGAAAGGGCCACGGCGCACCGTCGATCCTCGACGGTTAGCAGCGGAAGATAGGAACAGGCAGGAGCAATTAGGAATTGCGAAAGGCGCGTATACATCGTGGTGGTGGTCGAGGGGAGAGGTGGGGAGCGGACGTCAAGCGAGGAGGGACCTCGCGAGTTTCGAGTGCAAGAACGGGTCTCATGAATATTCACGAGGGGCGAGGAAGGTAAGTTCACGCTGTTGGTGGGTTCGTAAGTCGGTCAATCGCATGAACGACAACGATGAAAAGGTTGACGAGCGCTAGAACGAGGGTGAGGGTTCATGTGGAATGATGCGCGGAGAAGCGACGTTAGGAAGAAGACATGTAAACGCAAGAGAAGTCATTGGAAGCGACTAAGCAGTGGAAAAGGTGCAGTTAGGACAGGTGGACGATTCAACGAGATAGATGTAATAACGTCGACATAGCAGTAGAGAAGGTGAAGTTAGACCAGACGAACGATTACCCGGGAAAGATATAACAACATTGACATAGCAGTAGAAAAGGTGAAGTCAGAACAAGCGGACGATTCAACGAGATAGATGTAATAACATCGATGTAGCAGTAGAGCAGGTGAAGTTAGACCAAACGAACGATTACCCGAGGAAGGTGTAACATCATCAACAAAGCGATAGAAAAGGTGAAGTTAAAACAAGTGGACGATTCTACGAGTAGCGGTAGGGAAGCTGATGTTATTCCGGACGAACAATTGCCCAGGGAAAATGTAATAAAATCGACGTAGCAGTAGAAGAGGTGAAGTTAGAACAAGTGGACGATACGACAAGGTAAATACAAGAACATCATTGCAGTAGTAGAAGAAATGAAGGTAGGACGAGTGAACGATTCAACGAGGTGGACGTAACGACATCATTGCAGCAGTAGAAGAAATAGAGATAGGACAAGTGGGCGATTCAACGAGATAGATGTAATAACATCAACGCAGCAGTAGAGAAGATGAAGTTAAAACAAGCGGACGATTAAACGAGGTAGATGTAGTAACATCGACGCAGCGGTAGAAGAAACGAAGGTAGGACAAGTGGGCGATTCTACGAGGAAGAGTAGAGACGCCGGAGTTAGGTCAAGTGAACGATTCAACGAGGTAGATGCTTCAACATCATTGCAGCAGTTGAATGAGTGAAGGTAGGACAAGTAATTATACGAGGAAGATGTAACGTATTCGACACAGCAGTAGAAAAGATGAAGTTCGAACAAGCTTCCAAGTGATAAAAACGTGGAAAGCGCGACGTCAGTCGGAACGACGAAGACCCGAGAAGAGTGGGACAACGTCGAGATTCATCGAGAGGATGCGCGAATAAGGCAATGAGAAGAACGACGACGAGAAGGACAACGCGACGAGGCAACATTGCTCGTAGGTGTCCGCCCGAAGCTGCATTCTGCGAATTCTCACGACGCATGGATTCGAAAGTAAGGTTAAAGCCTGCCGCGATACGAAATCGACGCTTGCCTTCGTACACGGCAGGAGCGTTCTTCTTGCGCTTTGCGAAATCGTATCGCCTATCGACTACTACCGGCGAGAACAGGTAGAGACCGAGCGTTTCAGATGCAAATGCAAGGTGCGCCGCACGCGCCTCTCGTACCATCGGCGATCGTGCGCCGCTTCTTCGTGGGATGCGCGCGCGACGACGACCCACGAAAAGGCCAACCACGCGCAAATGCGAGCTTCTTTCGCGAGATCGTTCACCTTTTTCTTTACCCCGAACGATATTAATTTCAATTACGTAGGAATTTACGAAATTCCTACGTAGTATCTCCGATAGTTATCGAGATACTCGCCAAAATTCCAGGCCAACCTTTAAAATTGGTTCGTGTTTCTCAAACACGAACGTTTGAAAATTTATGAAACATCTACCAAATATTTTCACAGGAAATACGCGGTATTTAAGACGTTAGTCGCCCAGAGTAAATTGGTCGAGTTTCTCACGGGGCTCAAACTCTATTGTCGGAGTGTAAGAGTTTAAACGACAGAAAGCGAGAAAAAATGTGAAAAAATTTGAACTGTTTTAACGAATTCCATTCTACAATGTTATATTTTATTTTAAATGTCAATTTATATAATATGTAGTACACGGTATATTAGATAATTAACCGAACTTTTTAGATATATCGCAAAACATACATTATATTATGCTTGGAAATTAATATTGAAAGTTCAGTTGTTTATAAGTTGTAAAATTCTATTTAATTTGACCAAGAAGAACGTGAATATATATATTTAGATGGTCGTCATAAACGTCACCCATATCTAGATGACAGGATTTCCACAGAAGTATACCCGTCATCCAGATATAGGTGACGTGGCGACGAACGAGTTAAATTTCACCAAAGTCTGTAATCGACATTCTGGAATTTTTTTTCGTTAAAGACGTGTAACTCCGCGTAGGATGGATTTTTTATTAATTATGTCCGAACGAAAAAGTATCGTTGCGTTTTCTAGGAGCGAGCACAGGAGAAGCGATGCTTTCGAATATCGCCGTATTCGCGTACGAATTTGGAAGGAATTAAAAGGAGGTCGAAGGTATCGCCTAGTTGGAACGCAGCGACGACGATTCGACTAGGTACGTCACGTGAAAGTTCCATCGATTTACTCGTACCGTTGGACTCGTTAGGGGGAAAAATGAGGAACGTTTCAACGGGAAAGTAAGAGCCGTGGCCGAGCGTACCCGCGTGACACGTCAACGGTGAAACGGCAAACGGCAAAACACGAGCGATGAAACGGTTTACGTCGAGACTCGACGACGCGTGACAAATTGCGGCTCCGCCGGGCACAATGCGACCCGACGGTTACAAGAACTTGACGTTTGGAACTTGGCTATTCGATGATTCCTGTCTATAAATCTTTGCGTTAAAATATCGACTAAACGCTCTAAGGAACCTCGGTCTTTCCCGATGAGTTCGTCCCTTCCAAAAAGATTCTTCTTCGGCCGTAATGCATGAAGATTTCGACGTAACGAACTACGAAATCTATATTCTCGCGACGAGTGGAAGACGGCGTCCCGAATTAACCGATTTTCGTCACTGGATTAATAGGTGTTAAGCGCATACACGTCAAACCAAATCTCTATTACGGCGCGTTCGATGTGTATACTCGTCGTTAAAAATATAAAACTCTTGCGTTTAATAAATAATAAACAATGAATAATTAAAAAATAATGAAAATAAATGCTAAAAGTCATTGCTCGATTTTAATTCCGCACCCTGTGGGGAATTTTTAAAACTAAATTCCACGCTTAACTGGTTAATAACGAGCACAACGAGTCACATCCTACGTTAATTTTAACCGATTCTACCGTATGGATTTTTCTTCTTTAAATAACCGCGCACTCTTAAGAAATCAACCACGTTTCACGAAAAAAGATGTTAAATACCGTAAGAAATGACCCAATTGACGTTTCTTCCCGAAGTAAATCCACCTTTTTATCCGTAATAATAACTATAACAATAATAGTAATAATAATTTTACCGTTAGTGCAGAGCGCGAAAGAGTGAAAGAAATAAGAGAAACGAATCAGAATTACATCCTGAAACCGTAAGAGCAGTTTCCTCTTCCAATAAACGTGGAAATTTCCAATTCGCGATGCCTCGTTCTTTTTATCTCGCGAATCATCACTGCTACGTTCTTCGCGCGATATCCTACTTTAGCCACGATCCTTTCGCCGTGAACGCGCGATAAAATAAAACGAAAAAAAAAGAAAATGCCAGGCGACGGTCGCCTCGTATCGCACCAATGCCATTATTATTATTATCATCATCGCCATTATCAACATCGTTGTCACCGAGAATAAGTGGCAATCGGCAGTCGGGAAGGGGAAATCGAGTCGTCGTGAACCGGCTCGTTCCGCCTTATCGAAAATACGTGTAAATGCCAATTTAGCATGGAAACTCGCGCATTCGTTTATCTTCTCGGTAGTTATCTTTTTTTTCTCCCTCTCTTTTTCTCCCTTCCTGTCGTCCAGGGCATTACGGTCCATCGTCCTTTCGCGCGTGAGAAACGAAAGCCGCTCGTCCGTAACGGGCCGCGACGATACGTTTTATCGCCGTCGCACCGATTATCCACCAATTACGAAGTCGGTCCCTTTCCGTCCGCCAGCCCTCGCCGCTCCTCGTCCACCTGACGTCCTCGCGATCACCGCGAGCGACTTCCTCCTCGTTCTCTCGAACGAAATCGCGCCTCGCATAATTGTAACGACGTACGTTTAGATACGAAGAACGAATTCTTGCCAGCAAACGGCTCGCGAGGAGAGGGAGGGAGGGAGGGACGAACGAGATACGGATCTCCCGTCGAGTCGGTGAGAGGATTCAAAGGAGGAAGGTGTAAATTCGATGATCTTCGTGCTTGATACGCGATGCTGATGGAGAACGCATCGGAGATCGTTGGTAAAATGCGTCGTTCGAGTTGAATCGATGGATTATTTGAGCTCTTAATTCACCTATTATATTTGTCGCGTTATAAATCAGTCTTAACGGCTCTCTCGCGGTGAATTTTGCTGTCTGCGTTATTCAACGTCGGCGAAACGGCTTGGACGAGAGAGAGCTACCGACGTAAAAAGAAGATCGATGACGTGCTTTTTTTTCGAGAGTATATACGATTACGATACGCGATTCAAATACGAGAAAGAGTGGAAAGGAATTAAGAGGAGCTTATTGTACGAAACGGAATACGAATTATATGATTGATGAACGAGAAAATAATTAATAAAGACAGTGATAGACGGAGAGGGAACTAACAAAGAGAGATGACGTTAGAGAACAACGAAAGACAGGTGCGGACGAAGAAAAACTCTCAATAAGCGGAAGAAGAGAAAAGTGAGAAAATAAAAGGATAAGAACGATTAAATATTATTGAAAAGAGTCGTCCATACGCAGACACGAAAGGGCATTAGGACGAAAAGGTAACGAGAAAGATACGAAATGATGTCAGCAATAAACGAGACAAAATCAAAAGTATTGTCGATAGTACTGTGGAACGTTAAAAAGGCAAAAACAGTGTCTTTAATATGGCAAAAGATGATATAAAAAAGATAAGTAAAAAAGGACGTTAGAAGAAAATTAAGAAAATAAAAGGATGAACACGAACATAGATTAGTGGCAAAAGACGTTCGTACGCAGACACGAACGGACACTACGGCGAAGAGGCAACGAGAAAGCGGGTTGGAAGCTAGGCACAATTTACGAGCAATAAGCATCCGCGGTAGGATCCGCGCGTATATCGCACTCCGGAAGAGCGAGGGCGAGGGGCGGCGCGTCGCAAGGATAGGAATATGCTGAAGCACGACCTATGCGATGCCCCTCGACGCCGATCTACCTCTTGCCGAGTCTCGATCCACTATCGGTCGCTTCGATGCGATTCGATGCGACACGATGCCCTTCGCGACTTCCACGAGGCGGAGACGGAGACGAGAGGAAACGCATCCACGTTCGTCCAGAAATCTAACGTTGTTCTACGCTTCGTGGGAAACGGCAGAGTAGACGCGCACAGGGTCGAGGTTAGGCGGTTCGAACTTCGAACTTTGCTTCATTAGTCGTTCGTTCGTCCGTTCGTCAGCGTGCAGGAAAGGAGGTCGTCGGAACGAACGGAATAAATCGCGATATTGTACTTTGCGATCGAACTTGACGGCATTGATGAAGCTGATTACGTTAGAAGACGCCTCGCGTCTACTTTATGCCTGAAAACGAACTTCGTTCGCGTCTTATTGGCTGGCTAGTTCGCGTTTGTTAAACTCGCTTCGAGAGTTCTATAGAATTCGTTTCCATAATTAGTCGGCTGTCGCTTGAAAGATCGATACGATCGACGATACTTCGTGAACTTACGATACTTACAAAACTTCGCGAAGCGGATCTGAAACGAAAGCACTGATATTGCTTCAGCCGATTCAGCAGGTAGCGAGCGAGCATTTAACGGCAATATTTGAGACGACTAGAATGAATAAAGATGTACTTTGTTTCCGAGTCATATGTATATTTATGATTCCTATGCATATTCAAAAAAGAATTGTTTACCAATTACGAAAAAAAGAAGGAGACGTTTACAAAATCAGAAAATATTGTTCGGGATGTCACAAAGAAATTCGGACTTAAGGTAGTCAGAAATTTGACTGAAAAATTCGACACGTTTAGTAATTTTGCAAAACTAAATAATATTCTTGTTTAGAATGTTTCAATACATTTCATTAAAATTACAGGAGTACATTGAGATACGTTGTCCCAACGTATGAGCTTTTTGAGATACGAGCCGTCACTAGAGTCCAGTTTTTGCTAAAATTTGATAAACGAGCCAACCTCGGTACCGTCACAGCCAGTTGGCACAGCTTATCACCTCATATACCGAGGAACTGACGACGGAGGAGTTGACAGAACAGCATATGCAGCAACATATGGAATTTCGACAGGAGATCACAGAGGAGTCAGAAGCGGACGAGGTTATCTCTTCAAATGAGATAAAGGAAGTGTTGGCAATGTGGGAAAAAGTTTTGAACTTTGTAAAAAAGAAATTCCCTGAAAAGGTTGCAACTAGTCGTGCAGTGGCACTATTTAACGACACTTGCCTAACTCATTTCAGAAACGTTCTAAAAGGGAGAAAGAAACAAAGCTCTTTGGACAGTTTTCTATTGAAACGCCCTCCGGATGAACGTGACGAAAAGGTGGCAAAAAAGAAAAGAACTACCGAAGAAGAAAATACAGTTAAGAAAAAGTGAGGGGAAAGAAAAAATTAAAACGTACGTAATATACGCTAATTGGCTTTTTCAATATCTGTTTTTTTTTCTTTAAATTATCTTTTATTAGATTTTATTTTGTTTGTATACGTTACTTGTTCATTATAAATATATTTTTCTGTCGAAAACTTTTAACAAAAACATCAGGATGATGTTTCGAGGGCTGGCACGAGTTAATTATATTTCAATCAATTTCAATGGGGAAGTTGACTTGAGATACGAGAATTTGGCTTATAAGTTTGGCCGCGGAATAAATTAAACTCGTATCTCCAGGTACCACTGTACTACATTTATTTTTCAACTTTGAAACTGTCGGTCTCAGAGACCTACGCTGTCCAAACGAAAAGTCTACGAGGGCCCGACGCCGGGCTCAACGTGTTAATCAAAGGAAGAGTTCGAAGTCGGTAGTAGGTTGGTGTCGTGTTGGTAGAAATTCCTTCGTCCTGCGATCGTGGTCCTCCTTCTCGACCTTCTAGTCGTACTCTTCGTTGTTTTCCGTGGAAAGCGGTAAAATAAGTAAATGAGAAAGATGGAAAGAAAGGACAGAGAAAAATGAGAGAGAGAGAGAGAGAAGAAGAATAAGAAGAAGCAAAGGAGAGTCTTCCAGAGTCGCGTTGACCGCCGGGTGAACACGAAGCGGGCCGCGAGCGGTATCCGTAGCCGCGACATGGAAATAGTCGCGATAAATCGCTCGGCACGAACTATTCCATTATAAAGCAGCGGTGCCTCTCCGAGGTAACATGCCCGCGCGTAAGAGACGTGGCTTTGTGCTGGGCGCACCTACCTACCTGCATGCGCATCGAGTTGCCGACAACCGCAGCAGCCGCCAACTACCGCGACAACGCAAACGACGTGGAGAAGACGCGCTTGTGGATTTCCCTGAAACCTTTCGCTCCGTACGTCTCTCGGCTCCCTTTCCTCGAAGGAATCGTCTCCGCGTGTCGTCTTCCTCGTAAAGAGACGGAAGGCATTCGATTTCAATGCCATTTCGTGCGTCATTTCGTGGAACGAAAGGGAAGGAAGACGATCGCCGCTCGAAGTCGCTCGTTTTCTTCTTTCCAACGTTCTTCGAGCTCAACCCTAGATTCATAAACGTTCGTCTCACAGATTACGCAAAATACGTAAACACTTGTTACTTTTAAACGATCATGCGTCGATTGCTTGGAATAACTATCGTGTTCATTTTCATCTCAGAAAATTAATGATTAATAAATAACTTTTCAGATTTAAAGTATATTTCGTGTCACCTTGTATTCTATAAAACAAATATTATCGATGTAATATGTTCGTTTGAGAGACGAATGTTTATGAGTAGTGTATCTGCCCCATGGATGTTTACGAACTTAGGATTAACCGACGGTTCGGAGATAAATCGAAGCTGGTGAGAGGCCGAGTTCCTTGACGCGTCGGAACGGTTTCGTATCTCGTTCGAGTTTTGATTGAAAAATCGTCGAGATCGTTCACTTTGGAGCTTGAGGCCTTTTCGTTTGGAAATCGAAGCCGGGCACGAGCAAAAATTCTTAGCGGTTGGACGTCGTACCGCGCGTACCGAGGCGGAACAACGCTTCTTCGCGTACGTCGAGTTCTCTCGCAAGAAAAGTCGAAGGAGGCACGCCTGTTATTACTCCCGCAGATTGATGGAATCAAGTAACCGGTCATTTCGCGGGGGAATCAGTGAGAATTAATACCGGGCTATTAATTTTACCCCGCTTACGACCGATACCCCCCACGGACGCACGTATCTCTACGGGTCTACCGACGCCGACGCCGACGCCGCCAACGCTCTTCTCACGAACAGACGAAGAACGTGTTCATGGACGCGTAGTAGTCTAGTCTAAGTAGTTTTGCCACGCTCGTGCCGAGATTGCGTGCAAGTTGCGGAGATGTGACACGATCAAAAATAACGAAAACGTTTCAGGTCTCAGTGTTAGGGGATTCACCCTTTACAATTTAAATATGAACGAATTTTATTTCAAATTATTTATTGGCTATTTGTAGCTTTACGATTGACTACTATAGACTAATCTAATTGACCGCCATGTTGCTCACACGCGACAGCAGACTGTTTTGGCTGTGACGATGGTCATTAGTGGCCGCAATTGTGAGACTCGAATGAACATCATCAATCTACGAATTTTTAATATTAAACATACCACCGTGTCTCAAAGTGAAGCGGTACACCAACCAAACGATCAAATAATTGCCCGTCATGCATCGACAGGCATCGGTTCGACTTCGAATCTCGAGCTTCTCGAAGGAAGTGACATCTAACACATCGACTGATAAGTTCCCGGTCTGGCAGACAGATGGCGTCACAAATACAAAATTAATATTTTTTTAAAAAGTGTTAACCTTTAAAAGATACCTGTAAAAATTTCATGAAGATCCGACGTTTGGCTCAATAGTTACAGTGGTTTTAGTGAAACAAAAGAATTTCGTGTGTC
>JAITYT010000709.1:148857-160708 GCA_025433975.1 Liostenogaster flavolineata | reverse complement strand
TAAGAGTCTATCCTCCAAACTCTTCCGTCTATTCTACCGCGTCGACGATCACTCTACTTTCAACAATTTCCTTAGAATAATCGAATTTAAATGAATGTAAGCTATAATTACCTGGAAGAAAAAATTGATTTTTTCGTAGCCTCGATCGGTTAAAAAACCGAGCTTAAAGGGTTACAGGATATTTTCTGCGCGAAGTACGGACATTTTTCGGTAACACTTCGCGTTTCTTGTATTGCGAACCGTTCGACAGATATAATTCTATAAATTAATGCGATACGCGATCGATGTCGCAGGATATGGTAAAGTATCTTAGTAAATTGAAATAGACGTAAGACATTCGACAAGATTAAGCGTTCCTTTACTCGAGTCGAGCAACGATCGAGCGATCCTCGCGTGCATCGCGTGGTTGAAAAACGCTATGGGAATCTCGATCGAGGTCTTTCCTATTTATCGAGCACTTCGTTCGAAAGATTTATGCGCGAATACCAATCGATTGGACTCCGTTTAGCCGCTTCGTACGACGAGAGTAGCTACGCGCCTAATAATCCATAAGAATCGTATTTATCGGCGTAGAATGCGACAAAGTCGACGTCTCAATATCAACGACGCGAGGATACGGTATCGGGGCACGCTCGATCGCTCAGGAATCGTTTCGCATAGGCGAGCTCATTAACTACGAGCGTACGCCCATGTATTTGCGTACTCGCGTGCAATATCGCTGGTGTATCGACGAGCTCGAGAGCTCCACGACGTATCGGCCATTAATTATGATCATCGAAACGCTCGGCGACGCATCGAATCGACGCTTCGATACGTATCGAAGCCGTGGCAAACGCCACGAAATTCCGCTGCCGTTATTACTTTACTTTATGCATGTACGTACGTACGTACGTACGGGTTCGAAGTCGATCTGTTGCGCGACACGCTGTAAATTCAGGCCGCGGTGGAACAACGTAACGGGGCGCATTCTCGGCTCATACGAGCGGTGATTTATGCCGATTTCGCATGGAATATGCGCGCAAATGTGCACGTATCGTCGTCGTCGTCGTCGCTTGAGATGCACGTCGGTTTCCATGGAATGATCTACGTCGGGCGTCGGTGAACGAATGACAATGCTTCGATTCGATCATGATCTTGGATATTCTTTAATTCGAAATATCGTGTTCACGATGTAGATCCTCCAACTATTTCCTTATGGCCACAGGTCGAAGTTTACTTTTATGAATAAATAACGTTACGTCCGAGATTCTGAGTACCGATTATTGCTTCTTTTGGATCACGAAGCCTACGCCACGTTTATCCGGGTTCGGTCACGTAATAATTTAGGAACACGTAAGGTATCAATGTCGAAAAAAAATGAATAGATTTTTTCTCGAAAATATATTTCTCGGATTTCTAGAGATCAATGATTGTTTCGTTATCGATCCGCATCCTCTGTCGACCAACGTAAAAACAAAAAGTTTTAGAAGACATATTTTCTATATGAAGTATTAAAAACTCATCTGTTATATTTGAGCAGTTCACTGCACAAATCGATTAACTCCATTTTTTAAAATATTTTAAATTTAAGTTTCAAAGCACATGATTCAATCTGTGCTTTGAATTTCTGTATTTATAATAAGTTTTCCAAATAATAAAGATTAATACATTTTTTGTTAATCTTTTAATTGTTTATTTTGTTCGTTTGCCAAAATTTGTTTGGCCATTAAATAATAAATAACTTATTTCGGAAGCTACATTGATTAACTCCGTACTCTAATGTAAATCGTTACAATAATGTAATTCAAATACAGCAGCGAATGCTCAATGGCAACAATAAATATTTTATTATAGCATTGTTTCATAAGAAGTAAAGTAAAATTATTGAAAAAAAAATTATTTCCTTACCTTTCTTTGTTTTTTATTTTATGGAATATATTTAATGATACAAACTTTTGTTAAAGCGAAAATTAAAAATCCGGAATTATTTTACACGATGATATATGCGACTTTATTTTTAAACTTGTGCGTTTCATACATTAAGTACGAACCTGAAATTTTGTTAACATTGCCTCGTAGAGAAGGGAAAGACTGACGGCGAGAGTGTGAGAAGAGAGCGAGGTAATCTATAAAGCATCGTTTCACGGCCGACTGAATCCTCTGGAGTGAATCAACGCTTTGTAATAAATGATCCTAGCTTTTATGAGAATGAACAACGAACGTACACACTTCGATAACCTCGTTATTCCGGAAAAGGGAAAGTCGGCCTAGGCCGCATCACAATCATAGCGAGAATTCCATAATAAGCGTAAGGATTCCATAACGAGCCTCGTTCGAAGTAAAGTCGCTTAACCCTTCCACTATCAAGGCTTCCATTATGATCTCAAGGACAAGAATATTTCGCAATATTTTTCAAGCGAAATATACAGCACGTACACATAACGTCTGCCTCGAAAGTGCAAAAAAAAACTTGATGCTACAATTGAACACAAAAATTAATGTAATTAATTTCACAGGATTCAAAATTACATTCGCGCTTGTTCCTACCTTTTCTTCACTATGCTTATAATGGAAAAATCGTAGCGGAAGTATCGACAAAAAGCATTACCGACGCGATCGTGAAAATCGTTCGACGAATCTCATGGTACTGTATTGTGCATCTGGCTCGTGTCGTCATCCAACGTATACTGATAACCTTGCGACAAATAAATGATTCTCGCTTATTTGTATTCGCCTATTCATTGATCCAAAGACGATTTTTTCAAACAAGGGAATACTAGAAAAATATGCGAAACAGGTTGGCCGACTGGTTGGTATTGAAACCGAAGAAAGAGGGAGAATGCGCATCGTCGTTGATATATTCCCTCGAATACATCAAGGCGACGTGCAACTACCTCCGATGCTTTTCACAATGTCCCATCGATATCTTTTATTACGTCTCTTAATGGCTAATAGAACGAGAGATTACGTTTATTTAATACGCTCGTTACTTATCGATCGTCATTAATGAAATTCTATGGCGCGCGGCGCGATGGCTCGTAAAGTTACTTTCGCATACCGAACGTAGAAGTTCCTTTCTTACTTCCTACCTTCCTTCCTTCCTTCCTTCCTTCCTTCTTTCCTTATACTCGTTCGTTCATCGAGGAAAAAGACGCAACCGATGGAAATCCATGTTGGAAGAAGCGAGAGGGTGGGGAAACGAAGGCTCGTTTGCAGTGCCAATACGTCCATCGGGATATCTTAAACGTTTCTTCCCGAGTTGCGCTTCTTCATTAATTACAACGTATTTTAACGGGCGATCCATTAGCCTCGGGCAATTCGTGGCTGTTCACGAGCCGTCGTAGGTGCGCGCCTCGCGACGCCAAGAGAATTCCACCGATTAGGGACACGACGACGGAGCTTATGTGCCGTTGCCGACATCCATCATCGTGTCCGTCGCGTTTCGACGTAAGCTGTTGGAACGTCGTAAAGAAATTACGGCGGAGGACGTGAAAATGGAGAAACGTCGCGATGTGTGTACAAACCGCGAGCCACGCTGTCGCGATCGATTCAATTTTCTCCGATCGAAAATTTTCTCCTCCACCAATCGCGAAGATGGTGTCGATTGAATGCAAATAAAATGTCTAGAAAGTTCGTGCCGATTTTCGGTTTTTTAAAAAATTTTAAAGGATTCGCTCTTGCTGATCGATGAAAAACATTTGTTTCGTCATCATCGAGATTCGAGGAGTCGCAAAAATTTGGAGAGAATTTGAATAAATCGCCCGATGATATTTGTAATTTTTCAAAATTTCGATCGGAAGAATTAGTCCGAAAGGATTTGATTTTTATTTGCAGCATATTTGTATGGAAACGTTTATTCTACGTCCATCGAGGTTCGAGATATCGTTAAAATTCAGAAAGTATCGAAATAAATTTCAACATTTCTACGAGAAACTGAAGGCACTCTTGTACTTATCCAATTTAATCGTATCAAGATCATTGGCACCTGCGATTCGTTCGCCAGTTATCCTCGTTCGACTGCCAGCCCTTCGCATTTTCGCGGGCCCTTCGCGGTTCGCGTCGCTCCTTCGCCTCCCACGCTCCTTCGAGCGCGCTTTCGCGAAGCGCCAAGTCACCGCGGAAAGCAATTAAGTTAATTACCGCTCGATAAGGTCGACGCGCTGCAGGAAGGGAAGAATCATCCTGATGTTTCTTAGCCGGGGAATTATGAACGCGCTTGGCTATCGCTTCGTATTACCGTACACATGCGCGAACATCATGCAAATGATTACCGGAGGAAATTGCGCTTATTGGTCCGGTGGTACGCGGACTACACGCCGGTATACCTTTGATTCTCCCTCTGCTACGAATGAAGACGGAAGAGGAGAGAGAAACGACGGTCTTAGTCGACCGATTAGCATCGAAATAAAAAGTACGAGGCGTTACCCCATCGCGATATCTAATGCGTAGGATTTTTCGCTCGTGTCGATGTAGCCACCGTTAGGAAGTTCCTTCGATGAACGATGAATATATTTCCAGGAAGTCATGACTTTTACAGAATCTCTGCATAGATTCCATATTTGTAAATGACTCGAGTTATTCTCGCGCCACAGCTTCTCCATATGGATCAAAATAATTGCTTCATTGTCCGGAAGAACGAACAAAGAGATTCGAAAGAGTAAAATACTCGCTGATAAAATAACAATAAATATTTTACTATCGGTAATGCGCAAGTCGAGAGGATTGAAATGTTCGAAAAAAAGATGAATCGTAGAAATTAAGAGAACAACGTGCTGACTGATTTACGTAATGAAGCTTGCTTCGATCATGTAATTCAATGCAAAATAATCGAGCGTTTTTTGGGATCTCGTAGGAAGAATAGGCGGATATATTATTCGTTGGAAGTCCCAATGCCAAGTAGTGGGCACGATTTCTGGAGACTAGAAAAATCACGAGTGTCTATCGTAAGAGAATATTAGCACGGCGTATACTGGAATTAATGTTCGATTGTTTCGAGGTACGGTTCCATCGGGACTCTCCTACTCGCTTTGTACGTTCTACCACGAACGTATGGTCGGCCGTGAATTCTACAATGTTCTCTTATTTACATACGCAGACAACTACGCTTCTCTCGGATCGTCGTCCAGTGCTCCTTCCTGTACGGTCACTCCCACGCCACGCCTCGCACACCGGCGACGCCTGCTGCCGTATACTACTTTCAAGCCGACGAATATTAATCCCCTAATAATTTAGCGTATCACGGATTAATCGAGTTGCCGGAAGCGATTTTGGTCTTCCATACCTGAAGATGAAGGTACACGCTGTCCTGGCGATACTGTCCTTCGTACTTTTTAACAGTCGATAATTTCGCAAGATTTCAAGCAAGAAATCGTCGAAATTTTAACGGTAGTTCGAACGGAGAATAATTCTGAGTAACGACTTAATCGCTTGTGGTCGTTGTTGCGTCGCTAACGCGATCTATACAGTTTCCTCGCGCTGTCAGTGATATTATCAGTAACCGAAAGCTTGCTACACCCTTTTTAATACATTCAGTGGCATGTCAGTCATCGGTGACTAACAGAGTGGCACTTCTAAGCAACGCGCGTGGCCTAACGGGAATTTTCTTATAAATTCGTGTGGCACTCAACGTGTTAACTGCTTCAGCGTAGGGACATCAGGTAACAGCCGCTTGCTCCCACCTTTGCGATACTCCAAACTCCGCCTCGAGCGCAACAGATCGGCAAAGTGATCAAAAAACAATAGATCGTTTATATATTTAGCCAATCAGAGTCAATAGCCTACCGCCAGAATTTCCCTACTAGAAAAAATCTTAGTAGCAACGCGAAACAGAGTTAAAGTCTTACACGTAATCATCAATGACTATTATTCATACTTCAGTTTAAAATATATTATCTCCTTGTTAAATACGTTGTTGTTCAGCTCATAAAACGAGTCTCGCAAGATCTCTTTAGGTAGGGTGAAACGGATGCCAAAAACAGCAACTGTCAAAAATATGCGGTCCACTTAATCCTCCCAATTCGCTCACACGTACGTACATTCATTGATAAAAGTCGTAAGAGTCAACGATCGATTTTTGAAAAAAAAAAGAAATTCTTAAGGTATTTTTGACCTAGATCAAAGGAATCGATCAAGATTAAGAAACGTAGCGATGGAACGGAAAATAGCAACGATCTTTAGTCGCTCGTGAATTCCACGAGTAGAAACAAGCATGCCGAATCAATTTCGAAGTCACGCATGCGAAACATTCAACGATTCATCGTCGATAGCGCGACTTTAAGCGTCATTAGCCAGTCTCGACGACGACACGACAACGACGACGACGATGAAGATGGGGGAACGCATCTTGCTGGGCAGATGCAAGACGAAGCGTCACCGCAACGACGAGAGTAAAATTAAGTCGCTGATCCGAAGAGGACGCGTAACAAGTGACTTCGTACCGACAATTTCCTGACACGCTTAACATTGGACAGCCACCGTTACGTGAAATTTCAATTGTTTATGTGCTTACGATCTCAAGGTTAACCCACTGACTGCCAACTACGAAATATCTCGTAGTAAGCGTCTGCACCTAAACTTAATCTTTGCACTAAAACTTAATCTCGTAGCTGGCAGTTTTGGTGCGGACGCTTACTACCAGATATCTTTACTTTAAAATTTTTATTTTATTTATTTAAGATAAAACTTTAAAAAATAAATATTGTTATTTTTAGAGGTCGCCTTCTTACTGTCCTCGACCACATTTTCATTTGCTTAATTATTTGTATACTTTGGATACTCTTGCATTGACTGCATGGCGGCCCACCGCTTGAACGAAAAGTCAAGCAAAGAAGATGTATCTTCGATAACCCCGAAGTTATTTAACGTCAAAATTGATCGAAGTTCAAAATCGATCAGACAAAGAAATTTTATCGAAATCTTTACCACGAGGGAGCAATCGTGTGCCATCGACGAGAGGAAAGGGAGAAGGAACGAAGAGAGAGAATACTAAAAAGTTCGAAGAATCTCGGAAGACGAGCTCCGAAGAACGAATGGACGAACGACCGTTTCGTAAATCGATGAATGACATGAATATCGTCGATCGTGCCGTCCTCCTCTCGCCCTCCGATTGCTCTCACTCACCTCTTCCTCTTGGTCAGCGCGTAACTCACCTTATTTATCTTTCGAGATCAGTGGACGCGCCCTCTCGACTGCGTCCTCGATCGTAAATACGGGCGTCGTTTTCCTACGAAATGGAGAATCATATTTACGAGCGTCGGCTCGCATCTAATTATAACGTTCGGAAGGTAACGCGTCCGCACAACGCGGCACGTTGCGAGGGCAGCTTTGACGGGGGCGTTGACACACCCACACCGAGCGAGGACAATGATGCGAGCACAACGAAATGGGTAAAAGGAAGAACGAGTTGCACGGAGAGGAGAGCCACTCTTTTCCTTCACGTCCATATCCGTGAACGCGCCGGGAGCAAACTCAACAAACTCGTCACCTAACTCGAAAGAGTTACTTATCAGGGATTTCGATAATTATTAGGTCTACCGGAAAGAATTCAAAATTTGTTTGATTTTAAAGAAATTTTTTTGTATTTTGTTTTAAAGACTTTTTAAAAAGGGAATCGAACATCTGCCTTTACGCTGGAAAAAAGTGTTAGAAAACGATGGAAATTATTTTGTTGGTTAGTATTTAAGATTTCTTTAATAAAAAAATGCAAAAAAAATTGATTACTTTTCGGTTTCCCAATACATCAGCACGTACTTCAGTAATTTTGATTCAGATTCGATTTGATCGATTTTTCACATATTCCGAATGTAATATTCCGAATGTAATCGTGATATAGATTAGAAAGACGGACAATTGAATCACTCGGGACCGCATTAATGTGAGATAGCGACTCGCACCGTGTTAAGTTGTAAGAATGCCTGCGAGAATGTTGACGTCATTGTAGCTTGGGTTGCTTAGCGGATCTTGTTGTATATGTTCAAGGTTTATCGTAGCTCACCTGTAAATAATAGGTTTAAAGTTCCGTCAAATAATGTCATTCTTAAGTTCATTAATTGATATACCGAAAATGCATTATATTTGTTTTTTTTTTTTAAATAAAAACAGGCCGAACTTTCAAATAGACCTAATATATTGTATAGCGATAAAAGAAGCAAATGCGAAGATCCAGGCACGAATTTCAGTCACCGAGCGCTCGATTTTTCTCGTAGGCTCTTCGATACTAACTTGTATCGAAAGAACCCTACGTTACCATTTATTTTATTTACCAATAAATCCAATTTTATTTATCAATTAAATTTAATTTACCATTTAACTGCGATTAAATTCTTTACTCAAACACGCGTAATGTGAGTTCGTCGCGTTTCGATTCAGCATCCATCGAAAACAATCGCTCGGGCGTCTCTTGAAGAAAAATGGCCAATTAAAAAGAAAAGAACTTGATCACCCGTAATCGGTAGAAACCTGTTAGAAAAATTTGGCGGACAGCAGGTTGGTGCGTGATAAACTAGGGAGGGAAGGTTTTCAGCGCGACCCGGTGTAGGTGTCTGTGTTCTCGTCGATATTAACGTTTGGTGGTGAGCTTAATGCCGCCGCATAAACGTAACCTTGGATCGCAGTACGGGGTCTCGATTAAAGCAGCTCGCAACGTATACCACAATTTCTTCTACTTCGTTGTTACTGTCATCGCGATACCGATTTATGTCGTTGTTCGTGTTTTCGCGGCTCCGCTTGCACTTGTCGTGCTGTAATCATTAGTATCCTTGTCGTCGCTGTCTATAGATCATTCTCGTTGTCTTGACGCACCTTCGAGAGATCGCGATTTCATCCTGCGCTTTTCTTTGTCGTCTTTGAACGTCGTTCGCGCTAACACACTACTCTCCTACGCTCCTATTCGAGCCAAAAATTTCGTTTCTTTTTCTTCAAAGAAAAATGTAGGTCGATATTCTAATACAAATGTAAGCGATTGGACGTCATAACCTAACGCATACCAGCGATTTCTTCATTTTCAGTTCAGACTTTTCTCGACCCCTTTTCTCTTCTACCTCTTGGACGACCGCGAGACTTTCTCTCAAACTTCCGCGTCTTGACTTTTCCACTTTTTATCCACTTCGTTCTCGGCTCCAAGAGCTTATGTTCATGCATTAGTTACATACATATACGTGTATAAATACGACACGATCGAAGTGCGTTTCGTTTCTTTCGATCTTCATCTCTATACGCGCATTCCTGCTCTCTATTGAGAAAAGTATTTATTTTTATTTATATTATTTATTTATATTAGAAATAAAAAACTAATATTACATACATAATTATTATATATAATAAGCCGTTACTCGTTCGATCGTTCTTCAATTTTAGATACTTCTACCATTCATATGCAACGAATCTTTAGAATTCACGATAAAACATCGTCTGTCTTCGTCTCGTTACTTTTCACCTCTTTTTTAACCATTCCGCCCCCTTATGAAAGATCGACTGACTACGAATAAAGCTCGTTCCGTTAACACCAGACAACCGTAAAAAATATCTTCCACGTCGATCAACCACCGTGAACGATCCCCGGTGTCACGAAGCTTAGTGACGACGACTCGATGGGCAGCATCAGCTAAATCATTAGCCCGGTGAAACGTTAATAACGTCAGAGCAAACGGAGGACGGTGGCGGAACCCTAACGAGCAGCGCCGAGTCCCGTCGTCGTCGGCATCAAGACGCGCAAGCAATTACGATTGTCCGCGCGTTAAGCGTGCGATCTGGAGCAATTTACCTTTAGAGGCGCCTCGGCTAGCGCATCCAGACAAGCGGCGAAACGCGCGCCTCGTTGGATCGTCCTGACTTGTCCAGCCTCGAAGCGATCCTTCTCTCTGTACAATGGGCGATCCGGCCGCCCTCGCCGCCCCCATCGACGTCCTGTCGCGATGCGTCCACGTGAGAGAAGAGGAGAGAAAAGACGAAAAGAGAAGAGGAGAAAGCACTGCTACGAAGAAAAAGGATCAGGAGGGAGAGAAGAACGAAGAGGAAGAGTAGATCGTGCAAGTCCGCCTTTAATCGTCAATTAAATGTTAATTGCCGGCGGGAGCTCGACGTTGGTAAGACGGCGACGCTCTTTGCGACGAAGGCTAGTCGCAGCTCGATAAGACGGCCGATGGGCAGAGGATCCGAGAAGAAAATCGCGACGACGAAGACGCATCGCGCCACAATCCAAAGAAAGCGACGTTCGACGTCCTCGTGGACTTCCTTGGTGTTCTTTACTTCTGTGTTTTTTACGCCTCTACGATCGGTAGGCATAATACCAGAGAACGGATACCAGAGAAACGATTGGAAAATACGGAAGTATCGACAGTATCGATGATACCAAACGACACTAGGTATTGGTCGCATCACTACGCATGAGTGACTTTAGCTGTTGGAGCGACGTCCCAAGGGTTTGGAAAAGAAAAGGTATCTTGTTTTGACCTTTTAACAGGGATGACGAGTTAACTCGTCTTTGGGAAATGATTCTTCAGCGCTTACGGCGAGTAATCTCGTCACGAGCTTTATGATGAGAATTCGGTAAACGAAATCCCCGTGTTAAATTGTTAAAGAAAATATTCGAGCCATTGAATGTCGCAAATGTCGAAATTCTGATATCGTTGTGGAGTATGCTCTGACGTGCGACGTTTCAATTGTTTTTAGCCTTTCAGTTGAAGGAGAAGCTCTTTTGTTTTATACATAACCTAGTAGAAATTTAATGCCTTACGTGGCTATTCCATACGCTGTTTATATTTATTTATATTATATATATTACTTATATTATAAAATTTATCTTAACATAAATGGTTAAACGGTCATTTTGTGCATTGTTTGTGTGCTTTATTATTTAGCTACGCTTAATCGTCTTGGCGAGCTTGGAAGTTTTATATTTATGTTACATTAATATATTTTCCGTCTGTGTGCGAGCACATAATCAATTCCGACTAAGCGAGGAATTTGCCCGAGGAGAAGAAAGGGGTTCTGGTCGGTATTAATCAGACATTACTGGCACGTGCCACCGAGTACGTCGATTTTCTCCTTTTTACAGAAAGGAAAAAGAAATTTCTCGGTATCGTGCCCATCGTTTCACATATTTTAGCCAGTTGACAGAGATTTTTTCGAGAGTGTCTTTCGAAGAAACGGAACTGCGCGAGAAACGAAGAAATACAGAACACATACGCCCACACATCCGGAATATGCAAAATACTCATGTTAACCAGGCGAGACGTATCATTTCTAGAAGCATTCTTAACCAAAGTGATTGAAAAAAGGTTTTGGGAAGATCGCTACGCGTTGTCCAATGTTTTATTCATTCGCGTATGCTCCAAAGATCGAATCTCGTTTCTCTCTCGCTTCTCCCTTTTTTCTTTATGGCTTTCCTTCGGAATGTGCCTTTCGCTTCGAATAATCGTCACGGTAATTCTTTTGTAGGATTGGCGAATCCATGCTCGCTTGTGTGAATTAACGAGTGACGAATGTGTCGTGCAGTATCATCGTTCTTTCCTCGTTATTATTGGGTTTATTGGGTTGGCAAGTAAGTGATTGCGTATTTCTAAATAAAAATCTATCTGCTAAATCCTCAATCGCTTACTTGTCAACCCAATAGCTCGAGTGAGTGGGAGCAGGTAGATGATAAAATGGAAGGTCTCAAGCGCTTTTCTAAAACGACCAATAGCTTATGCCGTCGCAATAAAACGTTTTCAATGTAAACGAAAGACCGTCGCCGATTCGTTTCATAGATCGTGGGCGTCGCGTGCATCCACCGCGCGATTTCTGGCCTCCTCTCTCGAGATTTAATGCCGAATTAATAGACGACATTTTTATCCGTACGATTCAAGCCTGTATTCGCGATTTATAAGTTGGGAAA
>JAITYT010000709.1:132769-145975 GCA_025433975.1 Liostenogaster flavolineata | reverse complement strand
GAGAGAGAGAGAGAGAAAGAGAGGAGGATATACAGAACGCGGGAAAAGGAAAGAGAGGGAAACACGGGACGTTTAAAGGAAAGACGAAGGAAGAAAAACGTCCGAGTCGGAAAAAATGACGAAAGCGGCGGACGGCGCCGGTGTAACGGAGCCGATGATGCGAAAGTAACCGCGTCTCAAAGCCGGCCGGACGAGGACTGAACGCGCGGGTCGCGCAAGCAATGGGTCAAGGGGGTTAAAGCCAAGTTACCCGGCCGACGTACAACTACCGCACCGAGCGCGTGCAGCATCTGCTAGAGCAGCGTACGTGCGTACATAGATACCGAGGACGTAGGTTCGGCCCGGACGGATATCATCGCCGCTTTTACATTCGCGATTGCCGTGGCTGGCAGCAGCGCGTACCGACCTTAAAGTCCACAGAGTTTCTTCGTTGATTATATCGCGCGGAAACGGTTTCCCACTCATACCGAGGCGACTGGGAGATACGTGTGATTGCGTCGCGGTGACGACGACGACGAGGACGTCGACGGTGGAGAAGAAGACGGTTACGAGCTATCGAGAAGGTTCTTGCGTGGCTTCTATTTTTCTCGTGTTTTTTCGTGTCGAGTTTCGAAACGTTTGAATCGATTCGCGTGGACGGAATGACACGTCGATATTCCTTCGCTTTCTTTTTAATTTTATCTTTAGTTGCGTTTCACGATTTTAACGATCGGTTTGTAATTGGTGAAAGACTGATGGATGTAAATGTTTGTCACGAGATTGACAGAACTGATAAAATTGATGAAATGTTTAGATTCTCGAAGCATCGGAGAGTTGTCCTCGATTTTACTCGATTCAAAGTAACGAAACAGCGTAAGTAATGCGTACAAATTCGACGACATCGCGCGAAACTAAGAATAACGTACGTCGTACGTTTTTCCAGTCTTCTGGAAATCCATCGTACGATTCGTACGGTAAGAAGCATCAGAAGCCAAGCTGCGAATGATAAATTTTCCTGAGAGTTCGCGACGTAAGAACACGTACGATCTTTCCGCGAGTTTTGTCAGTAGTTAAGGTACGCCGCGTGGGCGGCTGTAACCACGGCTCGTCACGAGAGAAGGAAGAGTGTCGTTTGAATTTTCACGACTTTACGGAACTTGCTTGCTCCCTCTCTCTCTCGTTTCCTTATTTCATTTCAGTCGACTCCTTATTTCTTCTTGCTCGGCTTCCTGTTCCGACCTGCTCAGCTTCTTATTCCATCCTATTCGGCTTCTTATTGCGTTCTGTTCAGATTTTTATTGCGTTTTGTTCGGTTTCTTATTTCATCCTACTCAGCTCCTTATTCCAACCTGCTCGTTTTCTTATTCTATCCCGCTTGGCTTCCTATTCCGTCCTGTTCGACTTATTATTCCAGACCCTATTCGGCTTCTTATCGGGTCCTGTTTAGCTTCTTATTGCGTCCTATTCGACTTCTTATTTCATCCTGCTTGGCTTATTTATTCCATCCTGTTCAGTTTCTTATAGCGTCTTGTTCGGCTTCTTATTCCGTCCTGCTCGGCTCCTTATTCCGTCCAGTTCGTAGGAGTACCGAGGAGAGAGATCCAGCGGCTCGCGATCGATGCCAAAGTAAAAAGGGGCGTAAAGGAGCAAGCGGCTCGTTAGCGGCGAGCGCGCTGGTAATAAAGCGGCCTCGGCAGGTATTATTGTTAAACGTCGTACGTAGGAAAGAGCGAAAGCACCGCTAAGACCGGGTATTAGGGGTCTCGGTCTCATCGCGCACGAACGTTCACGCGGTGCATAATCTCTCCATTCGTGCGACCGTAGGACAACGGACGCCTCGGAGATTCCGCCTCGCGCCTCGAACGATCTTCGCTTACCGCCCTTTATATAATATATCTGCGCGCATGCGCGCATACGCAGGTATAACGCGTATAAAAGGCGATGGTCGTGTAACGTTTAAGCGTGCGAGATACGCACATAATGGATCGTAAACGGTAATGAGTTTGCGCGTACGAAGGACGTATCCTTTTCTACCTCGCGATATTTTCCTCCTCTTTCCTCCGCCTTTCCTCGTCGTCCTTCTCCTTCGTCACTATTCCTTCTATTTCGTCGACGATCGACTTCCTTCGATTCTCCTTCGTTCTTTTTCGATAGTTTCGTTCTATCTCGTATTTTCGATTTTTTGAGGTATTGACATTTTAATATCGATTAAATTGTGCGATAACTACGATTATTATGGTGTCAACAATTAAGCCGTTCATTCTGAAAGTGATCTAAGTCACTTTTTCAAAAAAATCAAGTTAATGATAACATCAATTACAATTTAACAGCGTCTCTTCATTTCAAAGAAATTTGCAATTAATATGTAGAAAAATTGTATTAACGGTATAACAAAAATGTTTACCCTGAAAGTGGCTGAACTCCATTCGTGGTAAGAAATTACATATTGTTCACTTAATAATTGCTATTATTTTAACAGGAATTGTCAGTTTAATTCTCTTAGACATACTGAAGCAGTATGACACGTTGGTATCGTATTCGTATATTTTTCATTTTATTCAAACGCAAACTCTTAAATATCTCAACTCGCATATAAATGGACTTAGGTGTCGCTTTATAAATGAACGGCTCAACTGTTCTATATCGAGAACGCAACGAGGAGAATCACGAAAAGGACTCGTCGATGTCGATTCGATCGCGACGTTCGCGAATCTCACAGGACGAAATATTCAGTCCCACGAAAAAATTTCGAGGGCGACGTTTCGAAATTGCGTCGCGTTTCCTGGCTCCTACCGGCACGAAGAACTCCGGACTCCACTCTAGTAGCCGTTGCTACCGTCGCTTGGTGCGTAGAGCACACGCACACGAGGCACGAAACGTTCGTAATCATTATTTCGAGCCGCGGCGACATTAATATTTCGAGTCCGGACGTGACGTATAGAGTTTTCGCGTGGTTCGCTCGCCGCAATGCACCGGCAGTCTGCATAATTCGCTCGTGGCCACGAGCACGCGGCGCAGTAATGGGATACGCGCGAGGACAAATTTATAATTGAACGAGAGCCTCGTCGACGATGATGCGCGAATGCTCCGTACGCTGCGGTGCGCTTCGCGGCTTTTCCCGTTCTACGATGTCGATTCGTTCGTGATTGCGCGTAATCTTGTTACCGCGATGATCGTTATTACGACGACGACGATGATGACGATGACTGCTGCCGTTACTGTGCAGAAACGATAACGTTAGACGGATATTTGATCGAGAGATTAATTATTTCTTTAAATTTCGTGCAATTTCTTTAGATTTGCTTTCGATAGTCCTTCTTGTTATCAGATATAATAATTAAAAAAACATCGATGGTAATTTCTTGAGAGTGTAACACTAAACGATTTTTAGACAAAAAATTGTTAATCTGTCGAAGCAAATAATGCGCAACATATACTAATAAAATAGTGAAATATGTTTTCATTTTTATCAGCGATATAAACAATTGAAGTAAATTTGGAAAAAGGTCATTCGACTGCGCTTGGTACGTTTAGTGTTAAAACGCGAGTAGTTTGCTGTTATTCGTTGTAACCTTGACTCGTGTTGTCATTTTTGTTACTACGTCAACGACAACGACGACGACGACGATGTCGACGAGGCAGTGAAGTGGACAGTACGTAAAAATGTCGTTGGACTTAACATGAGTTTTATCATGCACAGAGACGATGTATAAATTAGCCTCGTTAGTATCTCGTTGACAATTTTTAATGATCCCGTCGACGTCGTTCAAAATGCAGAAAATTCCGCGATCTTTCTTCCTTATTGTAACGTTATTGTAAAAAATTTATTAAAAATGTTATTTAAAAAAACAATTTTTTCTGTGAATGCAAAATAATTCATTACTCATGTGTACTCCTAATACATCTTCGTTATTACCGATCAACTTTCTTTAAATTTGTAATTACGCCACTTTAGTTTATTCGGTGGATGAAAAATGTTTATATAGAATGCGAAGGCGACGAACTCCGACATTAAAACTTTGCAGACGAAGATACGAAATATTTAGCGTTACCACAGCTAACGTCGATGTTTTTGTAGCCGAGCAATTGTACAGATGGAAAAAGACGACGGTTGTCTCCGTTATAGAGTCAACGGAGTGCAAAGGGCTAAGATTACGATACTCACTCAACCGCTTTATGAATCGACGGAAAAGGAAGCGAAAAAGAAGAAAGGAAATATCGGTACGTTCGAGATCGTCTTTACGTTCGAATTCCACTAACCGCTTTTGGTTCGGTGGATTACATCGAGCGACAGGACCTCCGTAATCCTTTTTAAGGCGAGAAGAAGCCGGAACGGAGCCCGAATTTCTCGAAACTCTCCACTGCGTCGCATCCGCAAGAATTCGAGCCTCGTGTCCCTGATAACTTCATAAATTTGTCGAGGAACGAGCAGACGCGCCATGGATAATACGTCGAAAATTGCAGCATTTCTCGGTTTATCGCGTGGTGAATGTTAGTCGAGGAATTCATTGCAACCGTAAAATGCGACGGGGACACTAAGTAAATCAGATTTAAGATGGGAGAAGTACGTTTACCATTGCTCGTGAGATTCGTTCCGAGTCGCGAAATTATACGTAATTTCGTCTTTGCGTCGATCGATCTTCGAGATTTGATGCTGCGAGAAACGCGCGTAGTTTTCTTCCACGTAAGAATTCCGTACGACCGTAAGATATAAACGAGAAAAGCGATTCGTCGGTACGTTACGCCATCCAGACGAATTTTAGCGGCACATCTTCGTAACGCGTAGTTTCGCGATGATTCGTTCGTCTTCTTTCTGCGCGGTTCCTCGCACGCACACGATCAACTTTCACCGTCAAATTTAAGGCGTCGTCGACACGGGTTTCGATATATCATAGGAAGAATTTAGGTCGATCCGCTGAGGTCGTCGATGGCGATCTTTCTCTTGTACAAATTAATCGAGACGTTTGCGTTAATCTTTCGACCGAGAGAAAAATGAATAACGATTGAGGCGAGTCGAAGATTTCTATTTATAATATTTATAGTATTGATAGGAGATCTGTTTACAGCATTCTCAAGTTCAGCGCGTAAGAGAAATGATTTTGGACCTTTTACGTTTAGTATATAATTTTTTCGAGAGTACTTATTCAATCTTCTCGTATTTCTTAACTCTAGCTTCGAAAATGGTTTGTGGCTTTTGTTTATTGTGAAAATTCAGCAGCTGAGGAAACTTGACATCGGTTATATTTGTTTGCGTTTTTTCTTTCGCATAAGTCTTTGCATTACAGATTGGGATACACGTTACAACGGTAACCTGGATAAGCGTTCGCGTATACACAATGCGTTGAACTTGCGAGGTCATCGTTAGCTATTTGTTTTCGAAGTAAGATGCTCGATTGGCAGGACGATCCTAATTCGTAAAGCTACGAAGTTTTTTTTTATTGTTATTTCGATCAAGCTAGGTGACTTATCGAAACGACATTGTCGTCAGTTTGCCATCAATCGTGGAAGCGAGCACACTCACTGAATAGCTTTCGTAGTAACAATTTACATTTCGTACGTTTAACGCAGTGAAGTGAAGCGAAGTGATATAATGCGCGTTTTATCGTTGTCTTCGTTCGAAGTGCAAGTGATCGCGATTCGCCTGAGTCAAGAGGCAAGAGGAACCGTCAGGTCAAGGATATCAATCATCGACATCCAATGATAGCACGTAAGTTAACTGATAATATATTTTCGTATTGATATTCTTTTGTCATTCTTTTCTACGATTTAACATCTATCTGTCATTGTCATCATTCTATGCCATGTAGAGCCCCAGGAAGAATAGGCCCACGAGAAAAGGAAGGTTTTATCGAAATGAACGAACGATTTTGGTTTTTCCGAATAGTTTACGAATTGAGGGAGAATGCCTTTACGTTAGTATGTGTAAGTGTTAAAGAACGTAGGCTCGTAAAACGAAATCCGACTTCGTTTGCAGTCCAGGATTAATTTATCCGAACTCGTTTGAAAAGTGAGTTACAGAAGAACGAGATATATTATATTTTATTAAATATTTTTCGACGAAGTATCTTTTCTTAGCTTGCTGTGGGTTATCGTTTTTAATTAACTTTGGCATGTATTTACACGTTACATAAATAACTCTATAATGCTCGATTTTTTTCATCTCATACTTTCGTTTCCAAGTTATGGTCGCTCGAAATCCCGTTAGCTTCGGTTCTTTTTTTAAAAATGTATCCATACCATTTGCCATAAAAAAGAGCGTTTATAAAATCATATAGTCTACAGAATAACGCAGTAATATTATTTTAGATGCCTTAAGAGGTACAAATTTTCAACGTCGCTCTGGAAGATATTAGATTGAATAATAAATAACATCCGTTTTTTGATCAGTCATTTGTTTTGCTTTTATTTAATAACAAAATGATATCGATACAAACAATAGCTTCTACCTACCCGCATCGAAAGTTATTTATGACTCGAGCTAATATCTATAGCGTTTTAAAAAACGAATAATTTCCTCGGCAAACCGTACGTACCTACGCACGTTCCTACGAACAAATCTCTCGATCGCGAAACATCAACTGCAAGATTTATCTCCGTTCTCGTACGTACGACGGATTATTACAGTACCGAGGAATATTAATGTATCTCAAAGATACGTACGCGCAGAACGTTGATACGTAACATTATCGCACGTGGCATCGACATTTTTATTCACGTTATTACGTCGCGTCGAATCGAGTCTCATTGAGATACGCGAACTCTTCTCGATCTTCTCGACGATACGATCACGAGTAGCGACCGCAGCGTACGGGCAATCGGTCGGACTTGTCGAAAATGTAATCTGTGGTCGGCGGGGAAGGAGGAGGATCGAGCGGTCTCTTCGTTTTCGCGGGACGCGAATTATCGTGGCGCACGCGGACATTCGCGATCGTTATCGCGTCCCGATACGCGAAGCAGAAATTTCTCGTACTCGCGTCCCGCGACGATAAATTCGTTTATGGGTTCCGCGAGAGCAAAGTGCCGCATAAAATAATGCGCGTTAGCTCCGGTAACGGTAGCTCCACTCGCAAGTCACGCGGAATTCGACACGTCTGTCGCGAGCTCCCATCGCGCGTACGTACGAGATTAAGGCGGTACGCGTTTGCCTTCGTTACAGTCCCTGGGCTGACTGCGTTGCGCGAACAGGAGGATAATTGCGAGGGGACGCGGAATTTTTATTGATTTACGGGGAATTTTATGCGAATAAGAGGATGGCCTTCGGCGCGCTGGTACGCGTTGGATTTAAGTTCGCATCGATACCAAACATGGTTTAAGCTTTCGCGTTACGAGTTGCGTGTCAAGAAATTTTGTCGAAGGAAATATATGGCGGAAACAAAAAAAAGTCGGTTTTTCCTGCTTCTTTTCTTTCGCGCAATTTTTAACTTTTTAATCGAGTTTGACGAGTAATTTTGTCGCGTAATTTAATCATAATAGAATTTTCCTAGTAAATTTTAATGATTCGTTTATCAGCGCGCTGGTCGATAATTTCCGTGGAGGAACGGTTCTTTAAGAACTGATTTTCCATGCAAGAAAAAAAATTTATCGATAGTAAAGCGAATCATTCTTCGAGATACGTCGAGAAGTTATACATCTCTCGTTGACAGAATTACGTATCGCGTCTGTCGATCTCGAACGGATGACGAAAGAAACGACAGAGAACGATCTTGTATTTTATTTCGAAAGCCTAAAGATAAGAAGGAAAGATCAGAAGCGTACGTGCTACACGAATATCGCGGTTTGTCAAGGAATAAAGATCGATCGGCGATCGTTCAACTTTTTTTTTCGTAGGACGATGTAACGACGAGCTACTTAACGTCGATCGATTGAATTTTACGAGACGCTTAAAAATCATTCGTGCGCCCGTACAACGTCGTAGTACGTCGCGAGCAATGTTACGTTTACGTCCGATTCGATCGTACGTCGGGATCGGTATTGCGTAACGATTGACTCCGACGATTAGCTTAGAGGCGCGTGGAAACCGCTGTATGGAGCGACGTTCATTAATAATTGATCGACAAGTGGAAATCGAAAGCGCGGACGGCCACGAGTCGAATTCACCGCGTTGAGAGATTCGTGGCGTTGTACGGACGAACGAAGTATGTTCGCCACTCGTCGCATGGATCGAGACACGGGACGGATCGAACGCAAGAACCTCGATCAGTGGCATGTTTTGCGCGACCTGACGCTGCAGCGAACGACAGATCTAACGAAACGCGAGCGACGTTGATCTCGGGTCGTTTTTCGATACGCGACGAGCATAATGCAAGACAATTGCACGTAGCGATTTTAAGTTTGGAACCTATAGAGAGTGAAAGTGCGTATCCCTGCTCTATATCCCTGCCCTGAAACTATCTTAGGTGATAAGTGTTATGTCGTGTAATATAAAATGTCGGATAATTTTAGAAAAAGGAAAAAATTATTCTAAATTTAATTAAACCAATTTAATTAATTAAGAGTTTAATGCAAAATAATTAATTAAATCGAATATTTGTTTTAATTATTTTCTGAATATTATTTAATTAAATTAATTAAAAGTTTATTTAAATTAATCGATGATTTAATTAATTTAAATTTAATTAATTTAAATTGGTTGTGTACTTCTAAGTATACATGTAATCATTTCAACGATCGATTCCTGATTGATGAGGAATTCGACGCTCGATATTACTCGACGTAATAAAATGAATTAGGAGATATCGTTGAATTAACAATGACGACGATAAAGTAATTTCATTTTTCGATCGATGCTATTAGTTATCCCAAATTGGAAGCTAATAAATGTAACGTTACTTTTATGAGATATCTCGAGGTATTGTTAATCGTGAATAACTCGATACGATAAATTCGTGGAACGATTATTACCAGTCAAGTAATTAAAATGGTTAGCAATATCGTTCTTTGCGCACGACGTTCTTACTCTCGGTGCAATTCGATCGATCTTGAGTAAGTGAAACGTTAGGCAGACTTATTGTCGCAATTGATTTTAATGTCATTTTAAAGTTTCAATTTCGCACTCTAAGATTAAAAATATGACAACGATATTCGAGGAGCGTCCGGAACGCCTCAATCGTGCTCGTCATTTTTTAACGTCGTCGCGAGCAGGAAGAGAGACGATAAGGGAGGATGCTACGTGAGAATTGAAAGGGAAAAAAACGAACGAATTGAAAGCAGGCAGATGCGTCTTCCGAACGTATCGGGGCGAAGAAGCGTTAAGAAGGAACGCGCCTTTCGTAATTACACAACATAAATCCAAGTGGAAGCGCGTAATAAAGAAGGCGTATAGACGTCATTAAGATCCCAGTGGTAACGCGCGTTACAATCCGTGTTGTAACTGTAACGTCTCGATTTATGGCGCACCGTTTTTACGTTCGTACTTCTTCCAATTCACTCCGGTAGACCTTTTCTTTTTTACTCTACCTGCTGGATCGATCCTTCCTTCCCCCCTCTCCACCCTTCCACGTCTTTCCTCTATTTCATATTTCTTTACTCTCGTAACGAAAATATTCTCTTATCCGTCGACGTATCTCGCAAGACTTACGTACACGCGAGCGCGTTTATGGAAAATAACGCGCATATGTAATATTACATCGAGAATCCGAGGAGCGAAAAATCGTGGAATGAAACCGCGGAGACGAATGGAAAGTCAAACGAAGAGAAATATCGAAGTTAAAAGAGAGGATGGGAAGAAAAAACGAAGAGCAAAGGAAGAAAGAAGAAATCGAGGGAAAAGTTTTCACGGGACATCTCGCACGATTTTTCGAGACGTTCCACATCGAACCGGTTACATTAACCGTACCGATGACTCGTAATCATCCTCGCGGGAATTTCTTACTTATCCGACATGAAGGCTAATTGCGTGGTCTCGGTTACGTCGATAACATCGACTTGCGAAAAATCGATCGTTCGAGTTACTCGACGTCCTGTCGTCGTCTTTTTCCATCGAGCCGATACCTCATTAACATCACGAAATTTTCGGCAATTTGACGAAGGACGAGGAAGAGGGAGCAACGTAAAAGTATCGAGAATCGCCAAAAATTATCTTGTTGAACGCAACGACGACAACGACGACGACGAAGACGACAACGCAAACGATCGAAATTTCCTGCCGAATATCGGGTCGTGTTCGCGTCGTGACGGCACGCGCGTGTTTTCGACGTTCGAAGATAAAAGGAAGAAGAAAGAAGCAGGTAATCGTGCAAAATTAACTACCTACCTACGCATCAATCGCTTAATGACTCAATCATCGTACGGGAGTTCGATATTACGGGTTGAATTGCGGTGATTTTGCGAGATTTTACGCGCCAATGGCGCGATTAACCGGGTATAAAGGTAGATACGTCTGATCGAAGGAAGCAAGACGGGGGATAAAACGAAGATTCTTGGCTAGAATCTCGCGTACTAAGGATCCGCGGTAATTGGCTCGAATAGATGGAAAGCGTCGGTGAACGAGGAAGCGAAATGAAGTTTACCGAGATGCTACAGCGCTCCCTCGATGAGCTAACGCTAAATAATTTGGCAATACGAATGTGACTTAACAATATTCTCACCTATCGAATAGTTTCAATTTTGTTTTTGATTTTTAAACAAGAATGAAGAAAGAAAACTTTGTAGAAGTCAACATTATTTCGTAACAGTTACGAAACGACGACGACGACGAAAGATCAATCGGTATTCTATAATATTTATTAGGTTGTTCGGAAAGTAATTTCGTTTTTTTTTTAATGAAAAAACGTTGTTTTTTATGTGTTTTGTCGTTGTCTTGTTGAAATTACTTTCCGAACAACCTAGTAATATCTGTATTCAAGGAGTCACGGATTCATACGAACGTTAATTTGAATTAATTTATTTAACGAAAACGTGTTTTTCGTTTACAATGAAATATTCCTTCGAACGAACATCGTCTATTTTCCAAGAATCGTCATTTCGATTGCAATTAGCTAATGTCAGCTTAGTTTTTTTTTCAAAGAACTCCATCTATTCCAGCGAATTCCGTGAAACTGCACCGTAAACTCAGGCTCTTTTAGATCGAACTTGCCTCACCGTTACGACAATGCGAGATAAAGTGAAATAAACTAGACTGCCATCACCCTCGAGTCGACGTAATTGAGGTTTGATAATGACAGTGTTAACGGAGAATCACGAGTGAAGGTAAAGGTTGGATCGTCCTTCGATCGTAAAGGCAGCAATTGCACGTTTGGCAGGGAGCGTGATTCGAGCGTAAAGAATGTCTCTCTTAAATGAGAAATAAATCGTCGGCGTCTAAGAAGTCTCGTTAGTCCGTTGTAAACGAAACGATTGCTACGCGGAAGTTAACGACTTCGCTTTAAAACCGCTGATCCGGCGATATTAATTGGCGACGAGTGCGATATAAATTCTCGGAGTAAACGGTGTGACGATTCCACTTCGAAGAATTTCGAAGAATTTTCATTTCGTCTGCTAATAACGAAGATTTAAATTAAAAAAACGAAGGAAGTATAAATCTCCATTTCTATCAATGTGATTGGAATTAAACGATTTAATTTATCTAAATAAGCAGCATTTCACCAGATATCTATGAATAAACCAAACGAAAAATATCGATATCCTGGCGTTTCGATATTAAAAAAGGTCAAGTAGACTTCGGAACTTCACGATGCGAAATATCGTTTCATACGAATGCCATTGCGAGATCAATGCGAATCTAAACATTCCGATCGATCGAAGTTTGCAGCTTCGTACACACCGCTTCGAGAGAGGCGTGCACGAAATCCCTTTTCGAGGGATTCGAAGAAATTACTCCGGCATAAAGTTCGCTCGTATCTTTGCGCGTGTGTCACTTACTAATCGTTAGTATCCATTATTCGCGCGGTGAAAAATGCCTGCTCCTCGTAAACGCGACAAACTATGACGACCGGTCCGGTTACAACATAAAATCACGTGTCGTTCGACCGCGTTCGCCTTCTCCCGTTCGTCGATCGTTAAGAAGTTGGAAAGTGCTGCGTCGATCGTCGCGCGATAATATTGCGTGAAATTTACTGCGCTCGGATTTACGACGAGCCAATGCTGCGTTGTACGGTTACGCCAAAAGTACGCTTCAATTATTTCGTTACCCAAATTATCCACCCTCTCTCTCTCTCTCTCTCTCTCTTCCTCGTTGCTCGTCCTTCTTTTTCTATCGATATCTTCTTCGCTCTCACTCGGTTCGTATCTCCCCCCTCCCCTTTTTCCATCCATTCGCCTTAGCATAACGATCCATGATCATCGAGTATCTCCTTGAAAAAGAGACCCGACCGGTTGGATTGTCAATGATAATCGACGAGACCTCGTTGTTCGTCGATACACGACGCACGATCTTGAAAAAAAATGAGCATTCGCAATTAGTGAAAATTGCACGCTGTCGGGCGAACGCAATGACCGAAATTTGTCGATGCGAGGTCGCGACTTCGATGACAAACGAGCGGTAAAATTTGTCCAAGGGGGCGCGGCTGTAAAGTATTATAGTATCGCGTGCCTTGTAAATCGACGCCGATGGCAAAGGCGGCTGGACTAATTGTCCTTAAATGGTCGACACCTAGTCGTCTCGATCGTTCTAGCTCGCGATGCCAACGTCAATACGCCGTTTCCTACGCCTATTCAAAATCCTGTTTTCGAAGCATATGTATGGTACGTGATTTCAACGCGTTCTCGCGATCTCCGGTACAAAGAAGCCGGTACATATAATTATTACGAAATTCTGCCACGAATCCGCGATGACCGAAGCATTAACGAGAGAAGGTGTTACGAAAATTGTGTGTAACATCGACGAAAAGGTCTTTCGTAACGAACGATTAAGTTCGAATGAAAATCGAATATTTCGAAATCGCTCTTTAATTCGTTGATCGAAAGCTCCTTCAGGAATATTCCTTTCTATTTTCTGTAATTGTATTTTTCAGTTACTTTTTTCTTTGAGAAATTAGATGCAGAGGCGCGATGTTGTTGATGTTTGTCCATGGTTCCCCAGTAAGACGGTTTTATCGAACGATTGACAACTAGACATCATTTCTATTGGTTAAGTTTACTCAAACTTATATCGAAAAAATATTATCATACTTTCTCATATTATCGACTTGGAATCTGATATATTCTATTACGTCTACCGGAAAGTAATCAGAATTTCTTTGATTTTAAAAAATTTTATTTTACTTTATTTTAAAGATTTGTTAGAATGGG
>JAITYT010000709.1:87826-119904 GCA_025433975.1 Liostenogaster flavolineata | reverse complement strand
GAGAGAGAGAGAGAGAGAGAGAAAGCAGAAAAAGGAAGAGCACCAAGAGTGTAGTGATGCAATGCATCGCGGATCTCTAATGAATTTCCAAGGTCATCGTGCGTCGTGAAATCTTACCTTGAAAAATCGTCATTGGTGCATCGCAGTAGGTTCGTGGTAAAAACGATGACGATGACGTTGCGTAATAAAAGAAACACTAATTGATTCTAGTTGACTAGTCTTACGAAGATCATTGAAATCGTCCAACACCTAGATAATTTCTGTCGTGGAAATGGGTAATCAACCTGGTCTCTACCGCCCATTAGCGGTAGCTTAAGCTTTTATGGCGAGCATTTGGCTTATATACCTTGACTCAACGTAACTCTGTTTTATAAATTTTATAAAGAAAAACTGCCCCTCCGCTATGAATCATCGTTACTGTAAAACTAGTGGGCGTTTAGAAAATTGTATTACCAGCAGGGACACAAAAGTGAACAGTAGGTATAGACAGTTGGCCAGCATCTCACGAAAAAGATAAAACTATCGAGCAAGACGATTCGGAAAGAGCGGATTCGCGTTACGTGTATTCTACGACGAATCGATGTGACCACGAAAAGGAAAGTATCTGAAGACGATTATCTCGAGTTCGTCCAGGAAACACGCGGCTCGACAGGCCGAGTTAATCGTAACCAATAACGGGGTCGGCGTCGGTGGAAGCTCAAGACGCTTGTTAAACCCGACTATTGGACGTAACCAGGCGAGTTTAGCAAGGCGAACCGCGGAACGACGATTTACACGGTGCCGGTGTGAATAACGAAGGCGCGGTCGACCGCGCATGCGATCGCGTTTACGTAGAACGGACACAGCACGCTTCGGGCAGCGCGTGCCGCCGCCCTGCCATCGCCCTGCCATCGCCACGTGAAATGCATCGTTTATGGTGGAAAGATCGCGCGTAAAACACCTCTGTCCGCGAGATTTAATAAGATCCAGAAGGAAGCGGCCACGAAAGACCGTATCGAGTTCGCCTTCGGTCTTCATGTTTTTGCAAGGAAACCGACGACATCCTCGTCTTATCTTCCACTTATCTTCTCCTTATCCTCGTCTTGTTCGAAATTCTCTTATTTTTCTCGATCGAACGTAACGAATCTGAGATACGATCGTGTAAGATCTAAAATCTCTACTTCGTGGTTCGACGACTATTCGTGTTCAATTCCTGCCGAACGAATTGGATATCGCCACGCGAAATGCTTCGTTTATGGTGGAACGATCGCGCGTAAAACACCTCAGCCCGCGAGATTTAATAAGATTCAGAAAGAAGCGGCCACGAACGACCGTATCGAGCCCGCCTTCGGTATTTACGGTTTCGCAAGGACATCGACGACGTCCTCGGCTATTCGAAACCCTCCTGCTGTTTTTCTCGATCGAGCGTAATAACGCCGGGAAACGATCGTAAAGGATCGAAAGTCGCTTCTTCGTTGGTCGATCCGTTAGAGGAAATTGCTTCGACACCGATCGATCGAAGCGAAGAAATCGAGAGTACAAAGAGAGAAAGATGGATGGACGATGGAAGAGAGCGACGAAGACTAAACGTCGATTTCTCGTAGCTCGTGGGTTTACGTAAGCCGATATAATATCGGTAGAAGTCCGCGTAGGTAATAACGAGCCGCGTTGCAAACGAAGTCAGGCGAATAATTGCGTGACACTCTAAACGTCCTTTCGTGCCGGCAATCGTGCCGTCGATTGATTTTAAGTGTGCGTTCACGCCACGTAGAGTTAGTTCCAAACGTCGACGGTTGTCTAGCCACGATGGAAGGAACTTCTCGTCGTAAGAGGAATCTCTGGCTTTGCGGTAACGAAAGGACGTTAAATAGATCTCGTCATTGACACTGTTCTTCGAAAATACTCTTTCGACGATCGTAAGAGGAACGATTTTTAATTCAATTTAAAATTTCGAATTTTTCTCTCTACAAACGAACGGCGTGAGCGATCGCGCGATCTCCAAACGGAACAGCGAAGAAAGGAGATCGCTTGCCGCGATCGAAAGCGATACCTACAAGGATTACGTACGATCAGGATCATAACTTCGCCTCGAGGACTTTACTCGCTTCGTAAACGGACTCGTAAGTAGATATATAGAGGTGCCTCCTTATCCTCCTGTTTTCTCCTCTCCTGCTCTTCCCAATGCAGGCATCGTATCGCCATCACTGTCACCCAGCATATCGAATTACTTCGCTCTAACGCGGATGGAAGGATAAAACGTGGAAAAATCAGGTCCTAGATCCCGCCAATCGCTTCGATAATAATTTATCCGTCGTTTGTTCCACGGTTTTGCGCTGGCGTGCGAGCGTGGGAATGTCCCTTCTCGCGATCCTTTGAGCGATCTCTCGGTGTACGGCTCTTATCGAGATGGAAATAATGGAGCGCGAAACGATTCTTTGAAAAAAAAAACAAGTGATCTTCTGGGCTACGATAAAACGATTAAATTAAATAATGATAAACGATCCATTAACCCATTCGTTACGGGTGCCGGCTATAGACAGCGACCGTGCGACGACCTGCTTTAATTCTCGTCGGTACTAAAGAACCTAAATAAAAATCCTTCTTCAAAAATTTACCAACGTGAATTAAATTACTAAGTATTATAATTTGACATATAACTATCCAAAATTGTGTTTTTATTTATAATAATGGCAAGGTCTGTAAATGTGTAAATAACTGAATATACGTAAAATAAACTCATTTCCATGTTTTTTTTATATAATACGACGAAACAGTTGTTACGCAGCTTTTAAAAATGTGTACATACAAGAATACATTTAAGCCAAGATGGCGTTGAAAGACGTAAGTGCACACACCAAAGACTACCGAGGTGCGATATCACACTTTGCGGCGCTCCGTTCAGTGGCGTCACAATAACGAAGCGGACCGCCGCAACAAAAGGGTTAAATTATTAAATTAAGAATCAAGTAGAATAAAATGATTGAAATCGTTAAATAGTTCATGCCTCGTTGTCGCGTTTGTCGGCGGAGTCTACGTGATTTTGTGAAGCCACCTGCCGAATGATATGTTCGAATAACAGGAAGACAACAAAGGCACGTGGACGACGGTACGACTCGCGAAATCTATGAACACGCGACATCGCGGCTTATCTCGCATCTGAAAGCTGCATAACGCGAGCGCGTGTGCGGAGGATCCTCGCATTCAGCAACGTCGACCATGAGTTTACGGAACATTAACATTCTATGAGTAGGACTATCGCTCGCTATGGCGATTACGCGGTTCATTAACTCCGACGTTATTAATATTCATATTTTAGTGCGACCTCGCGTGGCTGCCTCTGCCAGGAGAACGTCTTCTTCCTTCGTAGGACGTTCGACAAGACGGCGGAATCAAAGTTCAAAAATTCCAACGACTATTACGAGAGTCATCTCGAAGATTTATCATCGACCGTCCTTGTCTCTCGCGATGCACTCGAACTAAGCGTGGCGGTTCTCGTGGATTTAATTAATTATCGAGTAAACCGATGATAGATTAACGAAGGAATTCAAAATCACTTCTTTGACGTGCTGTCAAAAAGATCGTTCGATGTGAGAAGTTGCCAAAGGCAAATATTTCGATGCTTCGTTAACACTAAACGTACCAAGCAGAATCAAACGACCCTTTTCAAAATCTACTTTAATTGTTTATATCGCTTGTAAAAATGGAAACACAAGTTTGACTACTTTATTAGCCCTTTGCACTCAAACGTCTCCTCTCAGGGGACGTTAAAGTTTATTAGTGATTACGGACAATTAACTTATTGCAGCACAATTTTTTGAAAATTCATGTTTCCCTGAAGTTCTCTCTTCAAATGGCACAAGAAATCGAATCAAAATATGGTAAAATTATTGAGATAAATGATGGTATAAAAAAAATGCCAGCGGGTTTTATTGTAGTGTATCTTCGGCGGACAATAGACTAATTAATAGGCTACATATTCCCGATGTGGGAGAAAGAAAACGGGATTATATTGTTTGTTCTGACAGGAAAACAGCTGGTGGAAAACGTCAAACTACTTATTATTGTCAGACGTGCACAAATCAGCCTGCAATGCATATTGGGGAATGTTTCAAAGTTTATCATACTGTACTAAATTATAAAAAAATAAATATTGATTTTTTTGCACATATATATTTCTCGATATCAACTAATTCATATAAATCCTATAATACGTTACTTGGTTCCAAAACTGTACTAAATAATATGAGGGTTTGTAAGTGCACGTTTCTGTCTCAAAGTGGCACTGTGTAGCCGGCAGCTAACGTCCAGAATGGTTCGGAGTGCAAAGGGTTAGTATATGTCATACAATATTTCCTTCGATAAATGAACAATCTTCTTCTGAAAATCAACGTCTGTTTCGTAAGGGATCGTTTGATTAGGTATACGAAAATGCTGGCACGTTTAATGTTAAAATAGTCATTATCAGACATTTCTTAATTTTCCATAGCGATTTCTCGATAATCACGATCGAATTTTAGATCGGCAGGAGAGAAAGTGTCTGGAAGCAAGCTTCGAACGAGAGACAGGAAGAGGAAATAAAATCGAAATAAATAATGAAAGAACGAAGCTCGAAGGGGTTCTCGACACGGAATTCTCTCCTTGGTACGAGCGTCGTCGTCCTCCGTGCCGTCCCTCGTCGTTCAAACGCTCCGCTACCGCGCTTTCGTCCTTTCGTTTCCCCAGATGCGATAACGATCGTAAGTTATAGTTCGGTGTGCGTTAACGAAGGAATCGCACGGAGTGCAGGCGCATAAGGCGATCCGAATTGCATCACCGATGACGTAGCAGATGCGTGCGCAGCGATGCGCAACGCGCGCCTTACGACCACGATATCGACGACAACGGTAACAACGGCGTCAAGAGAAACGACGAAAACAACGACAACAACAGCAACAGCAGCGGTCGTTTAATCGCAACAACGAAAATGACGAAAACAGAGATCGCGATAAAAATAGGAATGACAGAACGGAGAAAGCACGTTACGGCATCAACAGCAGTAGCAGCAGAAACAAAGAAAACGACGTCTCGATGCGCAATCGCGCCCAGGAAAGCGACGGTCTCGTTAGGCCAAAGGACGAGACCATAAATGCGATATCTATCGTTAGTTATGGCCTATTGTCGAAGGCGAGCTACGGAGACGCGCCGGTGCGCCTCGTGCGTGGAAATGAGTGTCGGACATTTTAACGCGGCGATTCCCTTCAGCTTGGACGTATCGATTGAAAACAATGACGAAAACGATAAGTTTTTCTGCCTGGTGATTCATGAAAGACTTTATCGTGGAAAAATCGTAGATACTTTTTTTTCTTTTCTTTTTTCAGCCCCGTTTGATATCAAATGCAGACGAATCGAATTGGAAAAGGCGAAGAAAATCGCGTCCTTTATTTTCTTTGGGATGATGTGGAAAAATCGTACTTTTTTCCTTTTCTCAGCTTTGTTTGATATCGAATAGTAATGAATCGATTCGAAAAAACGAAGAAAATTGTGTAGTTTATTTTCTCTGGAACTTCGTGGAAAAATTGATTGTTCTTGCCGATTGGATAGATGCCGTCATTGTCGAAGAAGATTCGCGTGATCGCGTGTCTGTGATTTTTCATCTTTCGTGGCTGATATTAGATTGAATCGTATTTAACTTCCGATGCAAGTAGGTAAAATCTATTTTTTTCTGTCTATTGCATTGTTATTTAACAGAAGTTATTTATGACTCAATCTAACAGCATATTAATTTAAATAATCGATAGGATTGAAAGGACGATGCCGCTACTCTCACGATGAGGAAGAGTCAAGCCGAAAGACGAAAGACGTAACGGCTTGAAAGGGCAAACGAGCGGAAGCACTCGTCCCTTTGTTGTTGAACGACACGATGGGCCTTGCGCGGGGACGGACGTTACGTGGCAGAGCCAGCGGCCGGTACCACCATTCGTAACACTGTTCTTCCATTTAGCTATCCAGAAAAAATCCCTGAGAGAACTGGGGACTGAGTGGGTTGCAATGAGAGAGATAGAATAGAGGAAGGGAGTAAGACGAAGAGAGAAGGAAGAGAAACAAGAAAGAAACCACAATGCAATTAGTTTAAAAAACGCGTTTCATTTTTTCCTGATCTTAAAGTACTAAAAAAATTGTTCTTTATTTTATATAAAAATGCTCTTCTTTGTTGTAAATAGCAACACGTACAAATATTGAAAGCAGGTGTATCCCGATATCGTACATTTTTTCTCGGTGCAGTTACATTTGCTTCGATCGGTTCTATTATAAATTTACTTGGGTTAGTTTCCTAGCTAATTTAACCTTCTTGCTGTCATATGACGATGTATCGTCACTTGGGAAAGTTTCGAAAAATACAAAGGACGATATATCTCGTTCGAGATGCGACTACGTCGACTGCCTAGACGCAGTGAAAATGCAGTTTTCGTTTAAACAGCTGTAACTACTTGTTCGTCGGCTACGATAAATTTTTCTTATTTATGTCAGTTTGAAGTAGAAACATTAACCATTAGAATTCACCTACTAAATGTCAATTTTTGTTTACGTGACTGTATTTTAATAACAAAAATAAAATAAACCCAGACGAGTTTTTATAAGAATTTTCATTAGTGATTTACTAAATGACAACAGTAACAATTCGTGAGGCACGACACTCTCCTTTATTTATTATTTCGGTCGACCTAAGTGTCAGTTCGTAATCGATCGTTGGCGCGTCAACATCGTTGAAATAGTATTCGCAATTCCGGCACATTTTTCGTATCGTGTCGTGTCGCGTCGCGAAGTGATGTGATGTGATATCGTAGCATACGTTTAAAGTGCACAAGTGATCGCGAGTGAAAAACAAGGAAATTCATAGACTGGACATCGAAGCGCTGGTACATCGCTGCAATCCGAAGACCTGCCGGCCGGGCGTCGCCTCTTCCGTACATCAGGTAAATGCACGCATATTAACTAATAATGTACTAAGCTACGATCAAATCTTTGTTATATTGTTAAATTGCGTACCTCGGCAGTAGCATTCCTTTACATAGATTGTCTTGCACAGACCACTTCCTCGAATATAACAGAATATAAACTGAAAATTATTAATTATTTGCTTATATTTCATTGGCCTTTTGTCCTTTTAATTGTTTAAACACAGGCACTAATTTTGCGTCTGCCATTGAAAGGTTTAATTAGAAGTAACGATCGAGAAATGCAACAAATTATGGTTTTTACTAGATTACAAAGTAGTTCGAAAATATTTTTCGCAATTTTGTAGATAAGTAAATTACGATTAGAACTATTACGATTACAGGATCTCGTTACGACGTAAAAAGAGTTAATGTTTAATAGATTTCAGAGGAGAGAAATGTAGAAAAAACAAAGGAACTCACGTAATGATATCGTACATTTTTTTTCGGCACCATAACATTCGATTCGATCGATTACGGATTTGCACGTTGTGTTCAAATTTTCTACCTAATTTAATTAGAAGGAACGATTCGGAAAAGCAATGATTCACGATTATCGATGGGCTAAATCTCAATACTGCTATGCGATTAATATCGAATCGAATCTCAGGAAATAGGAAAAAACGAGAAAGAATGAAAGTGCGACGACGGTCAGTGATCGACGCGATCCACGTCGAGAGAACGATCGAGAACGTCGATGGTTGCTACCAGGTACTACGCATGAATGTCGAAATCACGTTGATATTAAATACTTGCGAGAACGAGTCTCCGTCGTTCTTTCGCGTACAAATCGGGTGGATTGCATTATGCGTGTTGACTCACTAATTCGAAAGGTTGGCAGAGACTGCGGCAAAGTCATTGGAACTTGATAGGAAGAAACATAAAGCAGTCAAGAACGATGAGGTAAGCGGACAACTATAGAAGAACACCTTTGGGAACGATCGAGGGAAACGGTCAGACATCGGCCGGTATTGTCCGGTAATTTTCAATCCGATATGGACTGTTCGAGATCGATCGTTGAACGTCGATATTCCACTTTGTTTGTCGCGGAAATTCATCAAATTAAATTATTTATTTTTATAACCATCGAGATTAAACTCTTTGTATAATTATATTAATTAGGCCATCCCTTCAATAATGTGGCTTTTTCAATCGCATCAACTTATTGTTGATGCGTGTAGTAAATTTACCTTGTTCTTATTCCTAGTAAAAGTATCGAAGAGTGTTTTTTGATGAGCATTTGTTTGAAATTTTTCAACTTTAAAAGCTGCATTATTTACGGGATGATCCAGTACACAAGAAGCCTGCAAAACACTAATCTAATTCTATAGCTTCTTAAATAGAAATATAATATTCTTACAATTTAATTACTTAAGAATTAATTACTTCTTAAATAATTTAAGCTAATTTCCAGATACGACTCAAAATTTCCCAAAAATTCGGTTCGATTGCAAAACGACGACATAGATTGGAGTGGATCCGACGAGAGGAAAGGACAGAAAGAAGAAGGGATGAAGTCAGGGCGGCATGAAGCGAGGGGATTTCCTATTAGCAGACGTATCGTCGGCTGTATCGGCTCCCACACACAAGCCGATTATTCCGCAATCGGCGGACGACGACGCCTTTCTACACCTGCGCCAGTCGGTATCTCTTCGACTCGTCTCTCTCTCTCTCTCTCTCTCCCCCTCTTTCTACCTTCCCGTTGCCTTTCCTCCTTCGCCATCTGCTTCTCCTCCTTCTCTAACCTCTCTCTTTCTTTCTCTTTCTCATTCTCGAAGACCTCGTTCCATCCCGTTCCTTTTCCGCGGACCTCACGGTCTCTTTTCCCTCGCGGTTATTGGAAAGACGGCGACGACGGCAGCGACGACGGTTCGATTCGCGTAGGGAACGGAACGCCGGTGTCGTTTATTCCCATTTAAGTAAAGTCAAGGCGACGGGACCTTGCGCTCACACAAATCAGTCAACCCCGTCGTGGTGCGGCCGAGGCTCCTGCAAGGCGTCCAATCCATCTCCGTGAAATCACCCTCTCTTCTCTAGCTGGCGTTTCTCTCCTCTCCTTTCCTCCACGCCACTCCGCTCCGCTCGTGCTCCTCCATGGTCTTCGTTTCTGCCACGCTCTTGCTGCTGCTATCGGTGGCTAGCCAACACTGCCGGACACCGTGAGAAAACCGATCGTCTCGGTTTCGAAGGAACGTACGTGTGCATAAATATCGCGGACGATTTCTTTCGCGGAACCGCGTGTGCGAGATGCTCTCTAACCGTACCGAACGATCTTGTTCTTCGATCCTGATCCTTACTGTCTTTCGAAACGGTATTCAAACTATTGGAAGTACATTCAAACCTGTTTTAATGCGATCCCTTTTTCTGCGATTTTCCTATTCGCCGCATAAATTTCTTTTTTTTTTGATGTGTTACGAACTATATTTTTTAGAGGTACTTTTGATTTTTCGAACTTTCCTTTATGCGGTCTTTAATTCCCGCGTGAAAACAAGTTTGAGTGCACAGTGAAAACACGATAGAGCTAAATTTAGTCGATTTGGTCGAGACAGAGAAGAAAGTTGTATTTAATGCCAAAACAGACCTCGGTTTTACTGGTTGGGCTTACACCAGTACCAATTTCTATAAAACTGCTTTACTTTTGTATCGATGTTCGTCATATTGGATCCATAATTTCTTTTTTTAAGTAATTTTGACGTAGGATTTTTTTTCGATAGCCTAAAAAGCAATCTTGTATCGGTTTTCATAGGAATATTAACCGTTAATCGTCGATAAGAATTTTTTGCCTTATTTCGCGATATCTCCAATCAACGTTTTATAAGTGTTACGCGAAATGGAATTCGTTGTAAATCGACGATCTCGTACGCTCGAATTATGGACACGGGCGAGGAGAAGAGAACAGGAAGATAGTAGGAAGAGATCTCAGTCGTCGCGACGACGATTCTCGAGAAAAATAAAAATCGAGTTTATGTCATCGCGGAGATCTCTCGGTTTTATGGTGCTTCGTCGATCGTCCGGCGCAAAAGGCGCGATAAACCGTAACCCGGCATACTTCTCGTCGATTTTGCTCGCGCTAATGCGAGTATCCTCCGTCTTCTTTTCTTTTCTCCTTCCTTCTCCCTTTTTCGCTCTTTATATCTTTTTTAAATGCATTCCCGTCTCCTTCTTTATGCGACTCTCTTTAAAAGTCCGCGCCTTTCTACCATTTCGCGTATCGGCACGACCGATCGTGCCTCCTCCACGACTCCATCAAAGACGCATGCGAGCATCCGCCGCACTGGATTTGCGTTTATCGCAAAGTGCGCCGGCACGAGCCTTGGAAAATTATCGCGAAGACGAGCTGGCCGCCGGTCGAAACTCCGGAAATGAAAGAAAAGAACGAAAGAGAGAACGAGCGAGAGGGAAAATGTGTCGAGGAGAGGGTAGATACAGAACATATTTCGCATTTTACCATGATCGTACGAGAAGAGAATTCTTTCGATTACGTCGTAATCGCGTTTTCTTCGAATTAATGCAACGATAAAAGCGTCCAACGTATGCGTGTTTATCGAATCGTGGAATTTTGTTTAAGAACGACGTGTTTCGTAATTTCACGACACTCTTGGAAAGCGTATCCATAGAGTACTTTGCTGGCATACTTTAGCTTCGAAGAGAGAGAGAGAGAGAGAGACTGACAGATACACGAATAGACTCCGATTATTCGAATGCGTGTCAACCGAATTGCAGAATTGCTTTTACAGAAATTTATGCAGACTTAACCTATACAGTGTTGTTATAGAAAAGAAACTAAAACTTTAAGGAGGAACAAAGTCGTTCCTTTAAACCTTCCAACATCAAAAATGCATTACCGTACACACTGGTACACATTACCGCAATTATTTCCATTCGTCGTAATATTTATTATTGTTGAAATACAATTAAATTCTTCTAGTTTAGTTTTAAAGTGGTTGACCAGTGGTTAGAGACGTCCACCTCCACTAGGTTCCAAAAGAAGCCTCTATAGGTTTAACCCTTCGAGCCAGTTCAGAAATTTAAATGCTTAGGTTCTATTCACGGTATTTAATACTCTCTAATACTCTATAATGCACTCCGATTTACATTTTCCATTCTTCAATCAAAAGTTATTGATGTAGAGGTTGAGATAAATGCTACAGGTTTTTTATCCCTCCACTTTACGACCATAATTTTCTCGCAAAATCTTAAAATATCTTTCAGAACAGTTTCAGTAACATTGGTACCGAGATTCGATACAAATTTGGCCAAATCAGGGGAGTTATAGTAATTATCCAACCACAATGAATAGCTTTTGTTAAATAAAGGTTAAACTACTAAAGGTGCTATTATGAAACTATTATTTTAATAAATATTATATAAAGGAAACTATTATATAAAGATATATAAAGAAACTATTGAAGGTGTCTTGTTAGATTTATCTGCCTAATAGAGTGCATTTTCGTATAGTCGAAAGGGAATGATAACTAAAACTCGCATTCTAAGAGGCTAGGCTCAACCGTAGACATTCAAAAAGTTCGATGGTCGGATTACTGAAATCCGGCTTGAAGGGTTAAGAAGCAGTGAAAAAGAACACATTTTCGCATCACTGTGTACATCGCATTCAGCACATCGGGTTGCAAATAAAGTATACCGTTGAATACAAACAATTGATAAATATAAATCACAATGATTAGAAATAGGTTAATGAAAACTAACGTCAAAATTCTTGTTATAAAACTCTCGTTATTTTTCAACTCGAAAGGACGTCTTACCGGTTTGGAAAACTAGCTGGAAGCGAACCGAGTCAAAGAAGAGAGTTCTTTTCTCTCTTCCACTAACAACGATGTTTCTCAACACACGATTCGTTCTTGCCTATTGGCATCATTCGAAATCGTTTCGTTCGAAATAATTCAAGACCAATAATAAATATTATTTCGAATCGTCCCTTCGGTTACTCCGATCATCCGAGTTTACGTCCAACTCCTTGTCTAACTCAGGACGGGGAAACGCGCGTATCGACCTCGAGTTAGAAGATAGAGACACAGAGAGGAAGAGGAGAAAGATTCGAAAGAAGATGGAAAGAACGGAAAGGAAGAGTCGAGCAGGTAAGACGGATCCGACGGCGTTGACGCTGGTACGAGACCGCGACGATCGCCAAACTGCCTCGAAATGGGATACCCGTGTACTCGGCTACTCGTGAAGATAAAGGTGGGACCGCCGCACGGCTCCTCGGCCCTTCGTCCGTAAGACGTACGTACGTTCGAGGCGACGTAGTCGTCGTCTTACGTGCGGTGTTACCGGTTATCCTCCGTCTCTCTCGCACGCTAATTACACTCGTAAAGATTAATTAGATTAACGTTAACCCCTACTATCGGAGCGTACGTTCCGCGCGAGCTCGTGCCTCCGTGTATCCGACTGGAGATAGGGTCTGTCGCACGCGGTAGGACTCTTCATAAGCGCCTTGGTAGCCGTTTTCTCCGCGTCTCTCTCGCTATTCCCCTCGTTTCTCTCCCCCCTCCCTTCATCACCCTCGTCATTCTCCGTATTCCGCCGTTTTCCCGCTCTTACGGAGACACCGTTTTACCTCGATACGAGCAAACATCGATCTTGTACCGAGAACGGACTTTCCGTTGATTCGTTGTCGCGAGTTTCTGTTTCTTGAACGATCGTCGTGGAAAATTCTACTTTCCATGCTTATTTTTCTGTTACCTTGATATTACGGTCAAACCTGTTTGTATGCGGTAGATAAGGACAGCATAGAGGGGTCGCAAAGATTTACGAAATAGTGAGAAAGTGCTGTCAAACTAAATAAATAATTAGATTACGCATAGATTTTAAAAACATTCGCCATAAAATGAATCCTTAATCACGCGAGTCGAGGATGAAACTTGGAATACAAAGCGAATGCCGCTAGTACGTCGAACGAAAACGATTGAATGTGCACTCTCGGGAAACTGTTCATAACAAATGAACGGAGCGCTTAAAGGCAAAGTGTTTGTGTACACTGATAGACAAAATTACAATGGTATAATAATGCCAACACCATTGAAATTCATATACCGCATAAAATAAAATCGTATAAAAAAGAATCGCACAAAAACAGGCTTGACTGTATAATTTTGGAAGAAAATATTCATCTAGAGCGATTCAATTTAAAAATCTTTTTTTTTAGCGGTTGCTCTTTAACTCCTCAAGCTGGAAGGACATTTAAATGGATTTTAACCTTGCACCGGAGGAGATTTAACTGTTTGTAAGCTTGTATATTTTATGTACAGTTAAAAAAACCTACAATTGCAACTTTATTTGTAAATCGAAAACATTTATATAAGAATTAATATAAGAATACTTTCTTTTTTTTTATCGTTTTCTCGATGGGTTTCTATTTTTAGCTATTATTATGTGTTGAAATTCATGGTAAACTTCCTCGTTTCTCCTTCCGTCCTTCTCCCTATTTGTTTATATATTCTTTACGGAAAATAGTCTCTCTTTTTTGGCGGTTGCTCTTTAATACCGGATATTTTTTCTTTTTACATCGTTGCCTTGGTGACTTTTCGTCTTTAGCTACTGTTACATGCTGCGTAGAAAGTCGATCTTGCAATTGAAAAATCACGCGTTCATCTTTTGCTTTCGTTGCACTCGGCGATCTTGGCGATTTTACGTTCCGTTTTCAAAGTAGGAAGGTGAAAATCTTGCGCGTGGGACGTCATTTTGATTTTAATTAAGCCGACACGCGCAATCAACGCTGTGAATTCAAGGCAGGCGGCGCGTGCGCAAGAGAACGGCGCCCAGATTCTGTCCGTTCCCGTTGATTGCGTTGGACGACGGCCGCGTAATTGCGTTACCACGCTAAGAATATGATTACGACAGGGTTGACCGATTCGACGTCGACGTCGACAAGCTTGATTTCATGCGTATCGATCCTCGCATTTGAACGTAAATATATCGTTTTGTTCCATGCCTCGAGAGACGCGATGACACGAGGGCAGATGTTAAGTTCGATGAACGAATCGATTTTACTTGTTGGATTTTACCAAGATTCTACGTGTTCGTGGAAAGGAAATAAATGTGAAATAACGAGGTAAGTTCCACGAGCTAGTTAGAATTTCTTACTACGTGTCTCGCTCGATATTGTGCGTTAAGAAGTTTAGAAACAAGGCAGTCGCAGTATGCGTCATTCATACGTCCGTGATTAATTATCATAACGAATTGACGGTGATAGTCTTTTCGAAATTTATCGACCTTCGATCGAATCCTATTAAGAAGAGTCACGGCAATGCATTTACGGCAACGATAGCAACGATAGGAGATTCGTGTAAGCCGCGTCACCCAGAAGAGCTATGGCGTGGCGATAGAGGAGAATCTCGAGCTACGCAGGATACACGCGTCGTATCGAAGAATTTACATAGAGGAAAAAGCTGGAGAATTCTGGAGAAAGACGGAGACAGAAACAGAAAGAGAGAGAGAGAAGAGAGAGAGTGAATAAGGATGAGAAAACAGGTGCGAAGAACCGATAACAAATGCGTTTCCATCTTACCTGTTCCTGAAGCGACCTTGCAAGAAATTTTTCCTCGATCCAACGCGTAGACTCGCCTTTCGTAGATCGATAATCGTGACCTCGATAATCTAAAGGAAATCTTCTGCTGTTCGAATCCAAACTTCGTGTATCGATCGAAAGCCTTCTTGCGTTCGACGTGTTTTTGCGCGATACCCTAACGACTCTCATCGATGTTTTCTTCGAATCGTCTAGTACGAAGATCTGGATCGTATCTCAGCGTTCGTGTCAAATTAAAGAGTGGATGGATCGAATTGAGATCGTAAGACCGAATGATTTCAAAAAAGCCACATTTTTAACAATCTGGCTGCCATGTCATCCATATTTTGATGACGCGTAATTGTTCCAAAAATTAGCGTTATCCATATTTTGGCAACTGTCTTATTTTCTTATATATCTGATGTATATATCTAATGAAAAATTTAGGGCTCATTGTTGACTTTCCTTTTCTATTATCAGAGCGATTTCGTCTATGAACACGTTAGGTTCGTCGGACATCGTAAAAGGGATACCGTAGACACGCATACTGACTGGACCATAGGACGCGTGTGCGTGTGACAATATGTACGCTTGGATCGCAATGGGCACAAGGCTGTGCAGTGCTCCATACGCTTTATTCGCTCTTGGCCACGGTAAAAGTTACGTCCAGTCGTGCGGGAACACTCATTATGTCCACAATTTCCACGCGACCTTGGAGTTTTGATCGTGGTTCATGATCGTGCCGCGACACGATCGATCAACGACGAACTCGTTTCAACGAGCGGCATTTTCTATCGCGCCGAACGACGTTGATCGGTGATGGTATGTGATTTCGTGATCTGGGTCTTTATTATGGCAAACGGCGCTAAGTCGACGCCATCTTTGCACTTGGATCGAGTTAAACTCGACCAATATCTTCCAGAGCAAAATCGAACAAAATGTTGGAACGAAATTATCGCATTATCAACGATGAATGTCTTCCAGAGTAAAGTCCAATAAAATCGCTGCGTTATCAACGACAAAATCATAAGTAAAGTATGAATAGATCGCCATTGATCCTACCTAAATTAATAATACCTAAAAAGAAGTTAAATAAGGAAAAGGAGAAGCCGAAAGAACCTGGGATCGGGCGAATCGCTCGAAATCGTGGCTCGTTCTCGAGCTATTATCGTTAGCTTGGCATTGTTATGTGATCGCGCGTGCCCTTTAAGGACGAGCAATCGGCAAAGGTGTGGCCGGAGCAAGGGTGTATGGAGTTACGCGTCAGCCACTCCACCGAGCATGCGGATAAAAGGTTCGAACGCGCATCGTACCAAGTGGCTACGCGCCTCGTAACAACGATCGTAAAATCGATTCTCCTACTCGAAGCTCTCCTTACATCGACCCGACGCGAAAACGAGAGAACTCAGTGAGGGATGATAGAATCGCATCCGTAAATTCCTAGACATCAGACGCACAGGCTAGCTTGAAACCTTCTTCAAATTTCTTTTCCGTCAAAACAAGCAGGATTAGAGGAACATGCGTATTTTTGCTTCTCCAATACCACGCGTACAATTAGATTATAAATGTTAAAGATGAGGTAATGACCGCCAATCATTAGGTCTACCGAAAAGTTCTGTCGTTTTTGAATAAAAAGAAACCAATACGTTTTCGATAGATTAATTATTCTATACCAAATAATATACTCTTTATGGTTACTGACCATCTCTTCTCGTATATATCGAGCACATACATAGAAATACAACGGTCAAAGGAGTCAATGTCGAAGTTTGTGATGGCATTACGTGACGGAACTTTCCGGCAGATCTAATACTTTTAATACCTTCACATTGATTTTAATGGAAAAAAAGTCCTAGGATAAAATGTTTAATCCTATTAATAGTAAAGAAATATTGTAAGGAACGAAAGACTTTTTTCTGAATCTTCTCGCGCCTTTCTGTACGCGTGTACTTCCGTATGGCAATGATACGAAGACTAAATTGCCTCTTCCTGCGATCGAAGACTGCCTGACGGATTATTTGCACCAATGCTCTTAGCCCAAGCTTCAAAATAGCTTCTTTTCTTCTTTCCTCGCTTTTTAAGCTGGAAGACGAAGGGAGAGCAATGGAATCATAACGTTGTAATGACCGGCGTGAGAAGCGTGGCCGTAAACGTCCCTACGACCACGTGGATCGAGTAAAATCGCTGCTAAAACGCTAAAGAGCCTGGACTACGTGTCTCGACGACTTGGCAAACGTGGACGGAACTTCGTTTGAGCGAGCAACGCGCCGCCTTGCGTTGTCTCCTGTCCCGAGAGGACGACACGATCGTAAAGACGAGAAGATAGGAAAGTCAGGGTTCGTTAGTCGGAGTTTTAATCAATAAACTACTAATAGAGTCGAGGCGATGGCGCAAAGACACGGCTGCGACAGCAGAAACTGGTCGCTACCGTGAAGGACACTCGAGATACCGCCGTGGATTCGAGAAAAAAGAGGGATATCGTGAGACGAAGGCAGGTGAACGAGATATTCAATTTCCGTCAAACGTTATATTTTAGCAAGGAAATTTAACGGTCGAATAATGCAATTTTTATTTTATACCATCGATTCTAACAAATCAAATAAATTATTTACGTTATTCAAAATATTTTAATCTGTGCTATCCACCTTATATCAATCACCCTTCAACATTTCTTCAGCGATGGTCAACATGGCAGTCAACGCGTTACGGTGATTTTAAAGAAAATTCTTATTTTCGACCTCTAGTTTGCCTGGAATGGAATTCAGTCTCTCAATTTTGCCAAACAGTACATTACATTTTTATAAGTCAGTCGTACGACAATTTAATTTTTGTTTTGTTTTATTTATCTTCTTTAGACGTTCATTGCTTCTGAATTAGGACCTCTTGCATGAACGACGATTTTATGTTGCTAGAAATCAAACTGTTTGCGCACTATTCGTCCAATCGACAATTAACGAACGACGAGATAAATCGAACGTGTCGTACAAGTTTGTTTGGAAAGGGGAATACAAAAGAAAGACTATTCTTTTCTATGGTAGGTAGAAGAAAGAGGGCAAGGAGACGTCACAAACGAAAGGGAAACGGAATCGAAGACGGACGCGTTGCCTTACAGGGCGGCGTCCGCCTTCGTTTACATTTACAATCGCAGCCGCTGGCCCAGTCGTGCGATCCTTCTACGGTCTTTCGATGACGTTCCTCCCCTGCTCGAACGTTTTTACGTTTCGCTGAAGAAAATGGCGTTCGCGCGTCTTGCAAAACTCGCTTTGATGTAGCGCGATCCTACTGAAATCGGTCTAGAGGAAAGAAAGCAACGTTCCACGATTTCGATCGATGTCTCGACCCGGATTATCGAACTTCCATCGTGGAAGTTCAAGGTAAGGATCATTCTCGTAAATTCTAAGATCGAACGGTAAACGAGAAGTCGGAATGAATAACGGAATGGATAACGACGTTAAACCGATCGTCGTTAAAGCGTATCTTGCAACAGCTGCTGCTGCTGGCACGTGCACATCAGGATATTCATACCGGCGTCAAACTCGTCACTGACTTCGTATGAACTCGAGCATGAAGAAAATATCGTTGCTTGACCATCCGGTAACATTTTTTTCTTCTTCGATATTAATGTATTGTGTTGGCGATTAAGTGAATGCAGATTTTGTCAACAGATGGTCTTAGCACATTATTTTCTTTTGTCAACGAGTTCAAAGTGCCTAACCTATATTGTTTTCTTGTTTTTTTGGACTTTCACTTTTAATTTAGTAAAAAAATTGTATCGATTGTCTACAAAAAAAGTCGAACGTTGGCTGAGCCGGGATTCGAACAAAACGGTCTCGTAGGTATCGTCACATTGATTCCAAACAACGTGACAAAATTGCCGAGTATATATATTTTCAAAAAGGAACTTCTCAAAGTGGATTAGGATGTGTAACGTGAAATTTCGTATTTCTCATCATTCGCGAATTGATTGCTGAAGCGGCTAGATGTATGTTTAAGGGTTTAAAATCCGACGTTTCATCTCTAATATTTCAAGATCTGTGAAGTATTAGATTTGATGAAATATTAGATATTGTGATTAACAGTAACACGAGTTTTTTTCGCTTTTGAATCGCGTCAAATCTCAAACGAAGACGCAAGAAAAACGTGTATATACGCGTGAACGTCATGCTCGATTTTCCCGTAAAAGCTGCGGTATTCCGCTTCTAAGAACGTCGACGCGCAGTCGTCGCTGACCGTCCGGAGATACGACGTTAGAGCTAGGATCTTATAGGTGTGTTCGAGGACGATAGTCGAACGACGCCGCGCGAATCACGGCTAATTACCAATCCGTACGTACGACAAAACGATTCAAATTACCCGGGCATCGAGCAGCTGCCATTAGCAGCTAATTATGCTACCGTTCCATGTATCATGCGGTGGCATACAGCATGTTCGCTCGGGACAACGAGAAATTTACGTTTGCTAACCACCACCCCTCGCGCCTCTTCGATAATTGCGGAGCGGTTTGTATCGTTGGCTGTGCTAGCAGAGAACATCAAGAGTGCGAGAGAGAGAGAGAGAGTAAGAGAGAAACAACCATGTACGACATACATCTATAAATACGCACGCAGGTACGTTCGTACGTTCGGAGCTGCGAGGATATGCGTGTTAGTGAGTCGTGTGTGAGAGAAACGCTTGCTAGCAGCTGTCTTCATTGTGCGGCTAGTCGCACGGCACATCCAATCGTAAATCCGCAAAAATCATTCTATTCCTGAGCGTATAATAATGCCGATAGCGCATCTGTCACGTCTCTTCCGTTTCTTTGACGTTTCTTTTCTCGTGCTCGCGACTCGCTCGTAAATACCCTCGACCCGATCGAAGCACCTTGGCGAAATGGAGAGGGAATACGAAGAAGGCGAACCTCATCGTTCAACGTATAGGATTTATCTTAAGGACGCGGTGGATGCATCACACGGACTGTCAATCGCGAACAGATAGTAAAACGAAGCTTTCGACGAACAATTGCTACTTTCTATTTTCTAGTTAGTTTTACGAGTAGAAACGTCGCCCGCTTGGTCGTACCACTTGCTTCGCCATTGCGATAATATTAGGTTGTCCGGAAAGTTCGTGCCGATATTCGTCTTTTTAAAAATTTATTTATTTTTTTATAATTTATGTTATATTTTGTATTATATATTTTATTATATATATATATATTATATAATTAATTTTTTTTCTCCAAAAAGATAAATCTTCAACAAGAATTTTTCTTCAAAATCGGCACAAACTTTTCGAACAACCCAATATTATATAATATTTTTGAGTCGCCAGGCATCGGTATCTTTTATTCCAGATTATTATTTATTTTTATTATTATTATTAATTTCTTATTTAATTCTAAAATAAATATATCGTGCGACTTTGCGTTAAATCTCCGAGTTTGGCAAATCAAAAAAAGAATAAACGATTGCACGCGCACACCATCATTTCTGAAGAAGCCCAGCTCGAAGAATGTCCGCTCGAGTTGAAAATAATGAATATTCAGTCGCGAAGTGTAATCTCACTTCTGGGAAAATAATTATTCATGAAGGTATGGCAAAACCGATGAGGACGAAACGATGGACCGATCGTTTAATCTTAAGTACGACGAATTACACCCGATAACGAGGCAAAAAAAATGGAAGGGAAAAAAGAAGGAAGAATCGACTCGAGTGGTAGATGGGAACGCGAAGACGAAGCATAAGAAACAGAAGAGAAAAAATGCGAGAGAGTTCTATCGAGAGCGAGTGGCAATCGACGTTTTTACATAAAGTGTGCGTCGTAAGGTTAATAAAACGAAACTCGTCGCACGGATGGTTCGTTTCAAGGAGGAACGCGTGCGTTGGACGTGTCAATGGTTAAAGGACGTTATTATAAACGCGATCGAGCGTCGCGCAATATCAATTTTCGTACGCGCCGCGTTCGACACGCGCTATGGCCGATAATTATGGTTATTAACGAAGCCGTGTGTACGGCACCACGTCGTAACGACGACGACGACAGTATACAGCCTCGCTCACAAATATTAACACGCTCACTAACTAGAAGCATTCTCGATTTAAGAACTAGATATTGCGTGTTCAAAGATATCCTTCAAAGATTCATACGTTTCGTAATTTTACCTTTGTCTACTCTCGTTATAGGCTCAACGGTTTACGATGTACGAGTCATGGGCATTTCCAGTGTCTTTGGACACTTAGAATCCTTATAAGATCGTTAAATTCGAATTAATAATATTATTAGATATTTATTAATAATACTCGATCGTTAATAATAAAATCAGGTATACAAATAATTTTCCGCCGTTTGACAAAAGTTGATGCCATTGGTAAGTTATGATTAAAATTGTCAGATGTGAAACGTCATTATCGTAAGGTTGGACATCTGTCAACAACATAACCTTAAAATATTAGTGAATTTTTATCAGTATCATATGATAAATAATTGAATGAATAATAATATTTCAAAATCATTAAAATGACGAATAATTAATAATAAATTTTAGTAATATTATTAATAACATAAAAAGTCGAGTCTTCTGTTACAGCCAGTAGAATCAGTACTCTAGGTCGTAGCTGATGTCTATCTGGATACATCTACCTTTTGCATCCGATTACTGTCCCTATCGGAAAGTTAACCGTATTTGGGGCTGAGCCGAAGTTGAGGAAACGCAATAAGACATCCTTGGGTGTTTGAAAGGCACGCTGAGGACCAAGGGGTCTAAACCTGAGACCCTGAGGGCTGAATCTTTTCACGAATCGAAAGGAGATTCCCCAATTCGTCGCTTCTTGCGATCCTAAACAGTAGGGAAAAATGTTAAAAATTCGTTCTTGCATTAAACTTGTTCACGTTGACCCTTTATAACCAGAATCTGAAAAGTGAGAGCATGCGAATCTTCAGGCGCCTCGTGATCAGGCAAATGCGACAGCGTGCAGATCACATCGACACCTGGCGCAGCGAGGATGACGTTGCACCAAGTAGTACAGATCATCGATTGGCGGAAACGCATGAAAACGTAAAATCAGGTTTAGATCAACGAAAACATTTGATCGCGTGTTAATGCACAAAAGAGAGAAGGAACATTGTTAAGCTAATTAATAAATCATTACAAGGCATTACGGTAATTACATCAATATAAATTAAAAAATTGTTGGCATAAATCCATCGAAACGTTCCCACACGTCCATCGACGCGGCCATTGACCTTCATACGATTCTTATTGGGCCAAGTCGAGCAAACGAGAAAGAAGATAGATAGGAAAAGGGGGAAGAACAAAGAAAGAGGTAAAACCCAGACGGAAATACGATTATTCGCCGAATCGTCGAACGAAAGAAGATCGTTCCTCTCAGGCTGGCGGCTCTTCGCTTTGCCGCTTCAGTTGCAAACGGATACAGCGATTAAGCGCGTCCTTAACGAGGTGGCGTTTATATCGCACGAGGTGGTGCGCCGTATAAGAAGCAAAGATTCGATGGAATTTTTCTCGGAACGCATCGCGAGGTAGGACGAGGCGATGTACGGTAAAAACAAATGGAGTGCCTCGCCTCGAACGATCGAACCGGCCCGCGTTTTCTCGCCTGCGGTATCATGCTCCAACTTATGGTCGAGTTAAGTATTTAACAACGAACTAGTATTTTACGCGAATTTGTATTCATTGCCATGACACTCGTGAGAGATATGATAGTGTAGTATGGATCGCTTTCGAAAGAAATTATTTTAAGTCAATGTTGTATATGATAATACTGTTTTAATTATATCTATATTCAGACATACGCACAAACACATAAAAACTCGTCACTTTTAATTAATGTATTCGCGAATCGTTTCTATTCGAGTAATTCATGATATTAATATCGTGGCACGCAAAGCGTTACGGTGCTAGGAAAAATCTTCCCTTTCGTATCGTGAGAATTTTACTAACCTTACGTTACGTTCTGCCCACAGCTCGTTTATCATCAAGGATGGAAGGAAGACAGGTGGTAATGCGTACAAGGAAGCTGCATCGTTACGAAGTATTCTTATGGAGGTCTTCGATTGCTATTGGTCTATCAACGATACGAATGGTTAAAAGAGTACGACTTTGAAAAGGAAAAAAAAATGGGAAAACTTTCGATAATTTTTTGAGTTTCATCTATATCGATTGATATCGATACTGAGTTCTCATATCGTAATAATCTTCATTTGTTTCTCTGCTCCAGTTTATAGCGAATATCACACCTTGTTCTAGCATGTTTAGACACATATGAAAATAGTGATTTTTAAATAAGCGATTCTTAATTCGAATTCCTCTTTCGTTCTACTTTCTTTATTATAATTGTGTGAAATATGAAATGTTAATTCATTCGTTGGCTGCGTTAATTTTCTCGCTAATTACGGAAGACGGAAAACTCATTTTCAATCCATACCAAATTATTCGATTTAAGCTAACATCGCGTCTCCAGCGCTAGAGGCGAAGCGTACCAGAGAAATCCGTAAATAATAATTACAAAGGAGTAGTTAGTTATGCTACAATAACTTGAACGCGGGTTTAACGATGCGTTCTCGCTTCCTCAAACGCATAAGATACATTTGAATTCGTCGAAGACCGTCTCGCTGTTATCTTGTTTACCGCTAGCGTTCGCCCACGTTCGTCGTACTTTTTCATTAATTGCTTTTGCATGTGCAAGATTATAATTGAAATTCACCGCTAAAAAGAAAACGTTCTCGAGAAATAGCGATTTTGAATACAAATCAGTTAATAAACGCGCGCGTGAACCAGCGACGTCGGTACGTTTAATGCGATTTCGTTCTTGGCTCGTTTAACATCGTCTCGCTTTACGCTCTCTTCACAAGAACGCGAGCCAAGCGCTAAAACGAAACTCGCAAAGACGATTTACGCGAGAAAGGTGCGTTTAAATCGTTGAATAAAACCTGCTGGTTTTATAAACAGGCCGTGTTACGTACGACAAAAGATTTTAACGACGAATGGCAAAGCTTGAAACATCTGTCAGCTATGAAATCGAGTACATCTGTGCTGAACGGTGTTGTCTTACATTTATCTACTTTCCATTTAGCACTGCCCGACAGTCTTTTCCGTTTTTTCTTTTCTCTTTCATCTCGAGACGTGGCATCGGATCAACGAACGAAATCTCAGGAACAATTTTATTAAAGAAAAGTGAAAATATTTTCAGAAAATAATATCAACGGAATTCTCGACGATGCAATTTTGGTGTGAAATAAAGATTCTATTGAACGTCCATCATGTAAAATGTATCGAAAGCGTACTCGAAGTACATCTAAGAAGCTCTCTTTTCCCTCTTTCTACCACGTTGTTCGAAAAGTAATTTCGATTTTTCCCAATAGAGGGATCACCTGAATCAGCTTTTTGCAAGCAAGTCAGCACAGATAAAAAAGAAAACAAAAAAAAAATACTTTCCGAACAACTTAATATAACTCGTATATCTATTCATTTTGCACCTGACATTACCAAGAATAGTTTTCATCGACAGTAGAAACGTTCTATAGACGAACGCTGAAAGTATTATCAGAAAATAATGTTCACGTCAACGAAATTCTCGACGAGGCAATTTTGGGGTGAAAGAATGATTCTGCTGAATGTCTACCGTGTAAAATGTTTCGAGAGCGTGCTCGAGGCACGTCGAGAGAACTCTCTCTTTCTCTCTCTAGTCGTCTACGGGCATCAATCAACGTCGTCGACTATCGGCGAGCAAGAATGCGAGAGGAGGAATTGGACTTCTTCCGATAATAACTGGGCAGCGTAACGATTGGCACTGACGTGAAACGGGTCTCTTTTACTACTAATAACGTCTTATTAACACAGTTAAGGTGACGTATGAACGATGATAGCGATACGGTCCTTTACATTTTAATCTGACAAATTGCGATGACGGTACGTCCTTATGTACCCGCGTTTCTATGTTACCTCAACTGGAAACTCTTACACACCGCGACGCTTGGTCAGCATCGTTACAGTTTCAGCCTTTGCCATTTACCATCATTCTGGAACTTTCACGGAAACCTCGTAATTGTATCGATAATTTTATAGATCATATTATGCTTCTACAACTTTTCTATGTTGTTCCGAACGATCACCAATATCGTTGGAATCTCAGTTAAAAGGAGCTAAGAAGAAGTTGCGATAACTCGTGCAACTTCCATAGCAAATTGATTAGATCCTAAGTTCAAAAAGATTTGTACGATAAAATCGATTTCTTTCGTTCGATATTCCGATATCCCGCACAAGAGCAATCTCTCATCGCGTGGACGCGCCTCCTAACGGTTAAAGGAGATGCCAAACGTCTCGGCGATCGAGCGATTCTCGGCGCATCTCGCGAAAGTTACAGCTGTAAATAATATTCGACGTGCGTAAAATCGAGGAACAGATCGATGAATGTCACAACTAACGAATCTCAGGCGTACGCGTGCACGCTCTCTCTGGCCGATGATCCGGCTGACGTCGTACGAACGCGATCGCTCTCACGGTAGTAACCGTAACGAACGAGACGAGCACTGACAGGAAACTGACGGATAAGATGACCTCCGTGCGATCGGTTCGAGATCTAGCAACGAAGAAGAGCCAACACCCCGCTTGGCGATCCGAGAAACGCGTTCTCGAAGACGAGCATGGTCCTGGTCCATGCATGTAACACTGAAAACGAGGGAAGAAATAGTGGAAGGATGTCATCGTACGCCAGAAAAGGACTCGTAACACTTGCCAGTTATGAACATTACCACGTGACGATTGCGATCGGTTGTCTACATAGATAAATTGCGCGATGCATCGAAATTTCGTCTATTCTACGAAAATTACGGTAAAGATCGTCATAGCGCGGACCAACGAAAACTGATTTATTCGATAGGTGTTTTGAATTGCGCTTTTATTAGGTTCCTAAGGATGAAATTTGACGTTAATAATATTGTCAACAGGACAACGATTTAATTCCAACAATGTTGAAAAACTGACCTTCTAGGAATTCATCGACTCTCGTTCGCCAGAGTTTTATATCATCGGCCTGAACAAACAGCCGCTTAATTGGTAAAAGTGTATAGACAATATGGGTAGATACCTTGATGAATAAAATAATTCCTTGTATTTGTAATTTATTTACTAACTTTGTTTCTTTTTCTACAAATTTCATATTTGACGACCTGATGAAGCCAAGTCGCTTTCTCGCTAGAAAGAAACCCTTGATATCCTCGATCCTCGAGACCAACTAGCGAAAACTTCACTCGAAGTATTCAAGGAAAGGTGCCACGAATGGAAACGTCCGAATGGGACGATTTCGCCTTTGATTCGAGATTCGTGAATCGAGCTAGGAACAAAAGTTCTTCTTCATCCTCTGGTGATTCTCCAGCCACGTCGTCCTGCCGGTTGACCGCGAACGGAATCGAATCCTCGACAGAGGCTGTTGGAACGCGAATACATACGTACGTACGAATAGCGAGGCAACGGTGGGCAAGGTACCTACGTATCCATCCTGGGACGCGAAACTAACGGCCGCTAGGTCGGAGGCGAGCAAAGCTAGAGGGGGAGACCGGGGGTTCGTTGCGCGATGCGCCCGGTGACTAATGAACCTTTACGGTCACCTTTACGTACCACTGGCGGCGGCGCGGTTACCACTAGCGGAGTTTATTGCTGATGCTAATACACGAGTCCCGGCAATTAGAGGCCACCGATGGAAGTCGCCGAACGAATTCCGCGCGAGTCTGCCGGGAGAACCGATCGATTCAGGATGCATCGTTAGGTCGAATGACACGAAGACGGTCGCGCGCCTACGTGTGCCCAGTCGACCAGCAGCAACAGCAGCAGCCTTCACCAAGCTACCCCTCGAGCGCCGTCTGTCCAAGGCGCTCCCTCCGTGACGAGGATATGATTCTTCCTTTGATGTCTCGCGTTCGCTCCCTTCCTCGAACTTCCGCCTTCTGGTCATCGAGAGAGATTTAGCGAGCCCAAGCGCGCTGGGTGGTTCCTTGATTGCAGACTGGCGGATAATCGATAGGTCTTACGAAGGAGCACGAATGGAAAGCGAGGAGAAGAGAGAAGCGAGGAGGATTCACATTACATTATTCTTATGTTTGAATGAACTTTATCGAACCAAGTATACTGCATTTTGATCTATAACTTTCTGCCATTTTTGGGATAGAACCATTGTTTCATCGATGTAGATCAAAGTGATACTGTAAAATGTATCGAATTTTCTCGGTGATTTTTACTCGTATTTAAATCGTTATAACTTTCGATCGAAACCATCAATTTTAATGACTGTTTTTTCAAATGTGCTCTGAAACATAACCTTCCAAACGCCTCTTGGTACAACACGATTCGATGGATATTTCCAGAGAGATGCGAACTCGAAGCCATTTGTGCATAAAAACGCTAAGAACATAAACCCCGACCCGATAGCTTCAGGGTTTTAGGATCTATTAGTTAATTGCAGGGCTCGCAGTATCGAGGACGAAGGGATTCAGCCTCGCTGGGACGCCGACGGGAGAAGACTGTATGAAAATACGACGAGAAAGCAAGAGGCGTAAAAAGAGGAAGAGACATAAAGGGAGGAGCCACGATCCTCCTGAACGTCGAGACGGGAGGACCGGACGATAAGGACAGCCAGGGAGAAAGAGAAGGACGGCGATAAGGTCGCGTGGAAAAACCGGTATATGTCGGTAGCACGTTGGTCTAATGACGTGGCTCGTCGCTCGTTCGGGGGGGACGTCCTCGTCGGTGACCGGGCACGGTGACGAAGACGAACGGTGTCGTGGCGGAGAGTCGGTACGGAGATCTCTCTCGGCATCGCCGCGTAAGAAACGCCAACCTGCCGAAAGGAATATTCATACGAGGGCCCGAGACGGACGAGTTGGAATCGTTAACCTCCGTCGACCTTCGAGGGATGAGCGGAGGAACGAACGAGAGTGGGAAGGAGAGAGAGAGCAGCGAATGGACGGACGGACGGGCGGAAGGAAGGAGAAGGAATCTTTGGCTGGGAGACAAGGCGGTGGTAGGAGAGGGGAGGGAAAAGGAGTAGAAATCGCGACATACGGAGGTCGTTGGCGAGTAGAAGGTGGACGAAGAGAGGGCGCGGAGGAGGGGAAGTAGGATGCAGCGCGCAATCGAGAGGAAAAAGCCACCGTTCCCGGACTCCGGCTTCGTCCTTCGCTCTCTAATGTCCATAGACGCGCCCACGCGCCCTCTCCTTTCTTTTCTTTTCCTACCGACCATTCCGTCCTTTTTTCCCGTTTCGGAGTTTTTTCGTCGTGAAAGATTGACACACAGAGCAACGGACTGCCTCCAATTTGATTGCGTTGGTTTTCCGCCATTTTATCAAGTCCATGAGGATCGAAGCGTCGTGGCAATTTATGTAAAATCATCGTTTCGATGCTGCATTGGCATCTTTCGTGAATATTTTACGCTTTGATTCGTCAAATCGTTTTTATGTCAAATGATAAAAGAAATTAGGTAGCCATTGATTATGAAAGTGGTGAAAGTCCATTTGCGGCACGTAAGTAACCTTAATATACATTATTTCAGTTAAAATTTCCTGAAAGAAATTTATATAACCAAATTACAAATTGATAAATTAATAGAAAGATCGACAGACTTGACGTCATTAACCTATATTTTGTAATTAACAAATATGCTAACCTTTAATTCCCACTAAACAGAAAATGGACTTGACCACTTTCAAAATATTTGGTCCATATATTGGGTGTCCCAAGAGTTTCTTTCTCATCGTGTAATCATTTCATATTAGAAAAAGGAAAGAAACTTATAGGACACCCTATATTTAGATATATTACTTACGCGACGTTTCCTTTTTACGATTTTTCTTCGGAGTGATTTAAAACGACAAAATTAATCTCGTTTCTTTGCCATCGAATATAAGGCGTAAGAAACAACGATCGTTCGTATGAAACAGATTCGCTTCTATTTCGTACATTACGTTTCGTTCTCAAGCGCTTCTTCTTCGAAAGATGACAATTACGATTTTCGACACGGTAAACTGAATGTGACCTGTGATTGGCGGCTATTCGCGTACGAGGATCTCCTCGACGACAATAGAAAGTAATTCGAAGATAACACTGCTCGCGATCGACTAGAATGCCTAGTAATTTTGATTGGATCTTTGCAAACGATGGCATTGTTGCGTCGGTACTTTCGATTCGACTGGATGGACTTTAGTACGGGTTATGATTAACGCACGCGGTATTCGAACAATCCTAATTCATTTCAAATCATCGACTCTACGATGAAATTTCAATCGAAAGGAAAAATACGCCGTTTCGCGATTACGAGTACAAAGAACATTCGAATCGTCGTGGTTAAATAAAAATGCAATAAGTGATATTGGACAGACGTACGTAAAGGACTTCATTGTGGATGTTACTTGCTCTGGTTCTTCGCTCTCGCTACAGTGGAGTTTGCTCGATTATCAAGCTCAACGCGATTCTAACTCGTCGCGAAGAAAATGTGAAAATGAATCGCTAAATATTACGGATTATCACAAAAACAAGTTAACATTAACGAGATAAATACATTGTTTAGGTGTAATTTTACGCATAAATAATGATGTCACGATAAATGAAACGACACACACACACACACTCATAAACCTAAACCCTGACAAAATCACAGAGTCTAAATAACGAAACTCATAGCTTGAAACGCTGAATCCAGAAATGAACCCAAACGCAATGGGTTTCAGTGACACGCGAAGTCTATGCGAAATCCACACATTCGTAGAACAGTGTCGCTAATAAATAGTCCAACAAAAATGTCTCAATGCTCCCTTCGAAGACGTGGAAATCCGAGACTCGTTTCCACCTACACCGCGACGAAAGCACGAACTCCTCGACGAAAGTTCGAGGAAACGTACAGCCGAGTAGGTAGGAATTTTTGACGAGCGACTCGAACTCAACCTCGACACTGTCGCAGCCCCATCGACGGTAGCGTCATCGATTTTCAGCGTTTCTCGAAGGTTAGTAAAGTGCATCGAGGGAGCTGTACGACACGAAGCAGATCGCGAGAGCGCGGTACGTAAGACCGGATAAGGAAAGGTATATCGGCGGCGAACCGACGACATAATACACCACCGTCGGCTAATTAGCTTCTCCCTGTGTCGAGGTTCGGTTCGTAGCGTGCAGGTTTACGCGCTCGCGTCTCGATGTCGCGACGCTAACAGAGAGAGCGAGCGAGAGAGAGAGAGAGAGAGAGAGAGAGAGAGAGAGCGGAAGTAAGGAAACGTCGAACGCGAAAGAAAGGACGAAAGGAAGAAGAGACGGGAAGGAGCCGAGGTACGCGGCCACGGTTGGCTCGCGGCTACGAAGAGATACGACGCGAGATATCGATCTACCCGCGTCGGCAATCCCTCGATAACGCCGTGCGAGGGTCGGTGAACGCGGGTGGTTTTCACGTTGCCTCCACTCGATATATCCGAACGATAAGGGACCGCGTCGTACGGATCTTGTCGGCCCCGTCGTCGCTCCTGTCACTCGCCTGTAAACTTTTTCTCGCTATGGAGTATCCCGCTCTTTGTCCATCCTTCGCGATAAATCCTTCGATATTCCGCTTTGGAAATTGCGCTCGAAGAAACTTCTCAAAAATCCAGCGGACGGATGGCGAATTCTAACTAAATTATTCTCCCGGTTGCCTCGTCAGCCTCGCGTTATTCTAGATCACTGGTTTTCCAGCAGTTTCTTTGAAGTTCTTCAAATATTTGTTGGAGACAGATTTATATTCGAATTTTAATCGCGCGTGTGCGAGTATTTATTCGTAGAATACTTTGTAAGAATTCGGAAAATAGACATCAAAGTCGATACGTCGTACACACGATCGTATTGTCAAAGCAAGAAATGAGAAGAAACGAGAATTCTGCTAAATTGTTCGCTTAAATAGCGTTCATTGATCGACTGATATCAACTCGGTAAAAATTCCGTTCGAAGCACCGCCATAATCCAAGAAACCCTAAAAAATTAGTTCCGCTTAATTCGAACGCATTACTATCATCGACATATTAATCGACACGGAAAAAGAAGCGAGTAACCGACGTGTTCCGAGCAGTCGATGAAGATCTTCAGGCAACTGGACTTAGAGAAAAACTTCACGATGGGAGACTACGAATTCGCTTTCCACAAGAAACGTCCTCGGAGGATCTATAAAATGCCGAGAACGAGGAGAAAGCAGTAAAAAGAAAGGCGAAAGAAGAGGAACGCGAGGGAGAGAAAGGAAAATGGCGGACGCGCGAAAATGGAAAAGCAAGATAAACACGCGTCTTCGAGAGGAACGGGCGCCGATGGCTGGAAGGAACCTGGAATACAAAGTGTCCGGGTATAGGCGGTTGCCATCGTAACCTACCTCCTATATTCTTAGGTTGGCAAATCATGGTGACTGCGCGGTGCACCCTGGCGGCAGCAGAGGCCAAGAAGAGGACGAAGAGGACGACGAACATTGACGTAGACCGACGAGATGGCGGCGGCGTTTAAGGGCCCCGACGGACACTCGGGACACATTAAGTCCGCGTATCTCGCCTAAAGGAGCGAACGGAACGATGCGCACTCGTGGATCACCCTGCCGGTGGTACACGACGCGCTTCGGATTCGATCGTTACGTCGCCGCTGAAACGACGGTAAATAAAACTGAATCTCCGGGAGGACGAGCATGCCCGATAACGGTCGGCCGGCATCGAAGTCCTGCCGCTCGTTCCCTCTCTCTTTCTTTTCTCTTTTCCATTCTTCTCTTATTGAACGACGACGGTGCCGACGACCGTGCTTCGAAGCACAGTCCAGTCTCGCTTCAAAGGGATCATGGATCTCCTTCGACCGATCGACCAAGACGACGCGGTAGAATTTCGAATCGATCGATTCGATCACCTTTGTGTTTGAATTAATTAGACTTTTTAATCGCTGCTCGAAGATACTCGGTTGGAATTTTAATTCGAGGATTATCGTAATGTAAAGAGTAGAGAAGGATTTCATACTTTCGCGCGTCTGAATAATTATGCGTTGGAATAGTACTTCTGGAAATTCGCAATATCAACGAGGTGATCGTAGCGCCAATATGCAATTCGATATTCCGGAATAAAATTCTAGCGATATTCGCTTTTAAGAGATTTATCGATTGTTCTCACTCACCAACGACATACCCTTTTACAAGGCGTTAGTTCTCTATTCGATGCTAAATACATATTTTCTAACTCGTAGGATTTCGATAGATACATATCGATTAATCTTGAATTATTTATACGTTTATTTAGGCGTTGTTGAATCACGAACGACTTCGATGTCGGCTAAAAGATCGATTGAAAATTCGTCGATTATCGAAGATGTCGGAATAGTCGAGACTTGTTCCAAAAGATGCGCTAGCTGGTTGAAATGCGACGCTCTCGAGATCGATGAGAACGACGAACTAGAAGCCGGCTCGATCGAATCTCGATCCGATACCGACTGGAAAGCGAGCCGAAGGCGATTCCTCGATCGAAGTATCAAGAAGTGTAGCGCACATACTTACGCTATATTTCTTCATCGTGGCGCGCGAATGGTAAACGATCGCGGTTATAATTAGAATCAACGTGGCGTTTTAGAAAGCAAGAAGAGCAATC
>JAITYT010000709.1:35044-58198 GCA_025433975.1 Liostenogaster flavolineata | reverse complement strand
AGAGAGAGAGAGAGAGAGAATCAAAATGTAGAAATCTTATTTATCTGGCTGCTTGGAGAAAGAACAGATATCCGATTCTCTCTTATATACATTAACGCGTTTATTTAAAATTCTTGTTTTTTCCGCTTTCTTAATGTTTCTTCATTCACGGAATATATTTACTTAATAAAAAGAAAAAGATCTATGCGATTTACTCGAATGAAATATTCAACTGAAATAATAAATAATTCATAAAATTCATAGGTAGTAACTAAAACGGATAAGTAATATTCGCCACGTCGCGTTATTCCTTCTCAAGCTTTCATCAAACTGTGATATTCTTGAGGAACAACACGATCGAAATGTCCACATTTCCACGTAAAAAACGCTGTAAACGTAAAATTCTACGCAAAACGAATACAATTCATTAATATTGTATAATTTATTCGTGATTTTAATATCCACGAGTTTTTAATGTACCATAAAATTGCTTGTTACTCTAGAACGAGTTTCGACATCGAATTTTTGACTTCAGATTCGTATTTAGCACATGAAAACCCTTCGGAAAAGCACGGAATATTTAAAAAAATTCGATCTTCCAATTTTTGACAATTTTTGAAACCTATCCTAAATCCTAATCCTAATCCTAATCCTACATCATCCTACTGATTCTCTTGATCGAAAAAAAGCGCCTCTCGTGCGTTACAGACACATCGTTAGGTCAATCGATCGAATAAACGTGATTTTTAAAAATCTTATATCGATAAATTCGATCGTATCGAGTCTCTCGCAAGAAGAGCTCGGAAAAAAGAACGGAGAAACATGAAAATATGCAACAGTGTCGTGGAAAACGACGGTGAGGTAGGTCCGTGCTTGCGTTAGATCGCGATCTTACGAAAACGTTTGAAATCGACGTGGGTATCGATGGTGGCACCTGCGAGCGTGGGAACGTTTCCGACGGCCTTGCGGTACCTCGACGGCCTCGTAAAAAGGCTAATGATATCTGATTGCTCCCTATTCACGATGATACCAGGCCGCGCTTGCACGCTCGTCGTGGCGGGCTAGCGCCTCGCCTCGCCTGGCCACGAGCTACGAGCAGCCGCCGTGGCCACGATCCTCGGTCGGTCCTCTTATCTCTGGCTTATCATCGCTCCGTAGCCTGCAACGGCTCGTCAAACGCTGCCAGCCTGCTAGATCCGCGACTCTCCTTCTACTTCGCTTCCTTCGCCACCTTCGCCACCTCCACCATCCTGTTCTATTCCTTCCATCCGATCGTCCTGCGAGTTCGAGACGTCCTCCATCGTCTATCGACCCCCTCGTTGCGTTACAGCAACAAATGTCAAAACACTCCGCGGTAATTGCCAGCAATGACAGCGACGGATCATTAACTATCGAGACTCGCGGCGAAGTTTGCCCAGCCGCAAGGCGCGACGACGCTAATCTCTCCGCTACGGCAGAGACCAATTCTCTAACGAGCATCGAAACGATACGATCTGCTCTATCCTTCTTCTTACCCCACTTCTAATCCTTCTCCTCTTGTCTCCTTCCTCTTCGTTCCGACTTGTACCGTTTGTACCGTCAATCGAGGCGATTTTTTGAGGGTCCTGCCACGTCGATCGACGTTCATCCACGACCATTAAACGATCCATTAATTTTGGAAAGAATTCTAGGATTTTTCTAGAAAAGAGATTTACCGATTCACATCTTGCTGAAACCTTTCTTCGATGATATATCTGCCAAAGTAGGCATCAACCAGCACGTTTTGATGTTCACCCAAAACGTTAGGAATGGTAATGGACGAAACTCGAATAAATGATCGATGGTGGTACGAAAAGTAACGCAACGGTAAGATTCGGCTAAGAAAGGGACGAGAATAGTCGATGAGCGATGACGAGAGGAAGGTCATGACGAGGAGAAGACGAAGAACGAAAGAGAGAGAGAGAGAGAGAGAGAGAGAAATCATAAGAAGAAGCGCCAAACGTGAGATAAATACGCGAACATTTCGTCTTGGAATTGAAATGGCGATCCGGCGTCTTGCTCGTCGTTGTTGTCCGTGACAGGCCGTCTCTGATCTACCACGTCAACAGAGATCGTGATATCGAATGGGGGAGGGGCGGGTCGGATGGCCAGTCAAGAGGGAAGGAAGTTGAGAAGGCAACCAGGATCAGACGTAGGTAAAACAATAGTCGCGAGCTTCTGACAAGCCGTTCAAAGAGGAGGAGGGAAGTAGGTAGACCGATCGAAAGAGAAAGATGCAGGCAGAGTCTAAAGATGAGGAGAAGAGAGACGAAAGAAGAGGATGAAAAAGAGGAAGACGACGAAGAGGCAAGTGGCTCTCGTCGTGTTGTGGGAGGAAACGAGCCAACTCGTTCCCAGCCGAGGACGAAGAGGACCTCGACATTTCCCGGCATGGCGTTGCCCCGCTGGTCCGAAACGTTCGATCGCCACGTTCGAGAAGAAGAGGTTAGGAAAGATTAAAGAGGGATTAGCGCGTTGGGTTAGCCGGAGAAGGACGACAACGACGACGCGACGCCTGGTGAGCGTGCAAGTAGTGGAGATGGATGAGAGACCTCCGAACGCCTTGAAAGACGACGAATGATACTCGCTGGCGACGGACATGGCGCGACTGTTGCGCAAACCTCTTGCTAAAATTATAATCGAGCCTGGGGAGGCTAGAGGAGACTCGATCGATCGATTCACAGGCAACGCCGACGAATCACGATCAAGCAGAAAGAGACTTTGTTCGTGCCTGAGAACTTTGAATGTCCTTAGACGAAATACAATTGATCTGGCCGATCGCAATCCCTCGAAACTGACGACTGATGACGACTTGGCGAATTCTTTGCGTCAAGTACCAAAAGTTTAACTGATGCTAAACGCGGCTATAGTCCGCGTCGTCCCCAACCATTTGGGTACGGATTTCGTTGAGCTCAGCGGTACGGCAAGGGGTTAAGGCATTCGAGTAATATCGAATCGAAGTATTTCGAAGTAAAGTCTATTTACGAGAGACAAGGACGATGCAAAGAGCATCAGGCGAATCAATCACCTGGAACCTTAAGGGATTCGTCAAAGTGAAAGCTGATCGATGTTAACGATACGAGGAGTCTGGAGAAAAGCGACGAACAAAACAGTTCCCGTCGGAGAAAGGAGACCCACGGAACGAAGTACCAAGCTAAAGACGAAGCAGGCACCAACCAAGAATCCTGGTGTATGAGCCACCGCCAGTAGGTAGACGGGTAAATGCTTCAAGCAGGAACAGCTATGGTCTAGCCGTAAGGTCGACTTGGCACGGGCCTACGTGCCTAATCCCTCCTTCCCCCGCATTAATTCGTTATTTACTACAAATATGGATCCTTCCTCCTCGCTCGCTTTGCCTTCGCTTCTTTATGTTTCTGTCTCTTTCTCGCGATGCTCTCCGCTCGAGGCGGGCAAACGGCTGACAACGGGAGAGGGAAAAGGAGGAGAGAATCGGTCGGTTGCTCTCGAGAGCGTTTAACCTTAATGACGCGTCTTTAACGACGTAGAACGGTTATTCGAGCGGTCGGTCCGGAGGAGAGCCATGTTCTACCACCGTGCAGCTCTCTTAGCATCGGCGCATTGTTGTTTCCCACGACAGCCACGTTCGACCGGGTCGGAGGACGAGGAGTAGACGAAGAGAGAACGGGACGGACTGAGAGATAAATAGATAAAGGGATAGATGAAGAATACAGAGAGAGAGAGAGAGAGAGAGAGAGAGAGACGGAGAGGAAGGGAGCTGAAGAAAGACGGGTAACTCTTCACGAAGCTAGAACCACGAAGCACGATCTCTTAATTGTTACTTTGGCGTAACGTCATAGAAGGCCAATTCGCGATGACGAGACAGGAGCACGAGAATCCACCTCGAAAGAGGTTAGGGATACGTTCACCAACGTATCGGCGCGTCAACGCCGACTCCGCCGCGAAATAACGAAGACGAGGACGACGATGACGAAGACAACGCGGGCGTAACGCGACGTGAAATTAATTGAAGTTCTCTCGTCGTATCTCTAAGTCACGATTCGAGAGGAGACGGTATTTTAGAGAGGGTTTCCTGGATGACGAGGAGCAAAGGAAGGAAGTGAGAGAGAGAGAGAGGGAGGCAAGACGAACGAGGGATTTACGACGGGTTCTTGCGCGAAACGTTAACTGCCGAAGGAAGAGTACCTTGCTTTCAAGAGATATACGATTCTAATTTTAAATCGATTCTTCTTTTGACATATTTAATCTCTTTATTGCAGTCGACGGGGGATCTTTTGACCACTTTTTAATTAACTCCTGCGTACTTGCTGGTAATCCAAGACAAGCATCGATATTCAACCCAACAATGGAAATACTAAAACATTTCATCTCGTGTCTACGTTTGAATTTAAATAGAAACGAAAGATTGAAACCAGCAACCTGTTAGTAAAAATCGTTGGCTGTAGCACGCGATTCACGCTTTAACCGAGTCAATCCAAACATCGTCGTAATTGATCTTACAGAATTGAGAACAAAAAAGTCATGTTACGTCTTTTTCAACCGACACGAGCAGAAGAAGTCTTGATTTTTCAATCAAGTTGGTTGATCGTTCGATTAGATCAAGTTCATAGCTGTGGAACATCGATATCACGTGTCCCTTCGATGAAGTCAAATCGAAGAATCGACTCTAACTCGCCGAACCGTTTAAAAATAACGAGGTAAATTACCCAATTCTATCGACAACTGATAGAAAACGTTACCGTTAACGTTAGTCGTTAACAGAATCCGCTAGAAAACCGAGAATGTCGTAAGGATCTCGACGATACTGCGAAGAACCAGGAGTCGACCGAAGTCGCAACGGGGGGGATGGCGTGACAACAGCGATCCTTCGAATAAAATACGAGGCGAGGCGCACGAAAAGGCTCGATCGGATCCATCGAGGCGATCGGTAGCAACCGGCTCGCCGGTGGAAAACGGATGCCCCTTGGATTGGTCGGATCTGGTTTTTTTTCGTCGGTCGGCCGGTCGAGGCCGAGGAGGAGAGGAGGACGGGGTGGCGTGCGGTTGCGGATTGGCCGAGAGCGAGTTGGCAAGCTGGCGGCTCGACTTTTCCGATTAGAAATCGACGGTGCGGTGTGGATGCCCCTCTCCTTAGGAGGAGCCTGCGGAAGTAGGTCATCCTATCTTGCCTTGGACTAGCGGTAAAGTAGCCTCTCTCCTCGTCTGGGTGGGGGTGGCATGGAGGGGTATCCTCCACGATGATTCCGCGCGCCTCTCTCTTCGCCTGATCGCGGCTAGAGGGAGGAGGGAAGGAGGGAGGTCGATGATAAAGGCGAGAATAGGAGAGCGACGGCCGCATGACGAGGAGAGGACGAGAAGAGGAAGGAAAGGAATCAAGTACGACGACGAACACGGCGACAAACTCGAGACGTTGGGGAAGGAACGGAGCCTTCCAGGGGAGCGAGAGCGTGGTGGGGTCACGTGCCACCACCTGCAGCACCCAGCTAAATCCTGGGCGCGCAAGAGCTCACCACGTGCCGCGTTTCGCCTATTGGGTCCCCGCCGATCTTTTGACGTTACCGTGTCGACGATAGAGAGGGAAACAGAGAGAAAAAGAGGGAGAGAGAGAGAGACGGACAGAAAGAAAGAAAGACAGAGATCGGTAATCAAGTGGATCTACGAGCCATAAGTTACGAACGCGGCATGAAAATCTCTTGATTCTCATTAACCCTACGTACTTATAGCTTTTAACATAATTTCAACGTTGTTGCCAATTTTCGAGGTATGAGAAAATTGTAGGCCTCTTGCTAACGGACGAAGATGGCCAATTCGGAGTCCGAGCAGCTTCGTGTCACTTTTCTTTCGATCGTAAAAAAGTGCACAATGACGACAACCTGTTGGCGACGGAGAGATGGTGAAAGGACGAAATTTTGTAAAGAAACAAAAGCATGCCATCTATTGGGTCCTCGCTGATCGTCGACGTCATCGTGACAACGATTCGGAGAAAGCGGTGATCAAGAGGAATCTTGTCAATTCTCGTTAACCCAGTGCACCCGTCGCTTTTAGCGCAACCAGTTTCGTCGTTTTTACCAGTTTTCAGGGCATTTTTACGTGCCAAGTCCCTCTTTGCTCGATCTCCTCCAACAAAAAGTCGAAGGTCGATCGAAAGGCCAAGCAAGAGGCTCGTGTTGCTCTTCCTTCGATCGTAAGGAAGTCGCGGACACGAAGGCGGCGTACGAAACTTCCTCTCCTAGACTCTGCTACCGATTTGTTCCGTCGTGAAAGCCGTTCCTTCGACGATCATCCTATGACCTTTCCGCGCGACTACGAATGGGATAATAATCGTTAGAAGCGTCGAAGGGAACGCTGGCGAGGCGCGCTCCATAGCGGTCGCCTTGGAGCACCATGGAGGCGATAAAAACGACGCGGAGCGACGATCGCACCGCGGAATCGACGAAAGAGGAGGCGAACGTCGCTTGGGCGAAGCAACGAGGAAAAGGGAAAGAGATGAGCCGGCGGAGGAAGAGAGATGAAGAGAGGGAGTGGAACAAGCCAGAGAGATCTGCCATTAGAGTTACGAGTACCGATAATTCTTAATGTCTTAATGGGAAGGACTATTACGGCATCGATCGCGTGCTCGCGTGCAATCCTAACACTCGCACGATTCGCGAATATCTCTTCGAAGGTGCATAGCCACCGATAGGGAAAGGATCGAATATCTTGTGACGTTGAACTGTCTCGTAAGAAACGTCAGTCCATCGACCCATCAATTTTATCCATTTTATCGATTGCTTTGCATCGACGCGTGTTGAATCGCTACCTCCTCGTCGAAAATAAATTAAGAATTCACAGGTATAATTTTAAAAGAAGGATCAGGATTTATGTTCTTCCATCGAAGCAAATTGCAACATTTCAAAGTTGACAAAACGAAGGAAGGACAAAGCGTCGAATAGTTATTTTTAATCGCAAATCGCAGAACAACTCTTCGATGAATAATAGCAAGATAATATGTCGAATATCAGTACACTCAATTCTGTTTTTATGTGAACATTTATACATGATTTTGATTTAACACGAATTAGAAATTAGAATTGATTATAGACAATGCACCTGGCTATCCGGTCTTAGAACATCCAAATGTGCAATTTTGTTTTCTGCCGTCTAATACAAGTATAATTCTAACATTTAAAACGTTCTGCGTAAAGCAAACATTTCAATACTTTTTGAACAAACTAAACCATGAAACACTAACAGTCATTAATGGAAGAATTTTCAATTATGGATTGTATCAATGAAATTGAATTAGCGCTAGCTGAATTAAGACCATCAGCTTCGAATGCATGTTGAAAAGCTGTTTAGTCAGAATGTATTAAAACAAAAATACCGTCCTTCCTAATACGTCCGATTTTTCCAACATCATAAAATTGGCACATGCAATTGGTGGAGAAGAATTCGATGATCTATCGTTTGAAGATATCGATACACTTTGTACGATACATGAGCAATCTTTATAAAATAAAATTTTTAAGATCCTGACATGAAAACTCATGGTTTATTGTACTATTTTTGCTAATTTCTTAGAACTGGAACTAATCTTCTATTTTCCGATAGATGCAATATATTTTTTACACGTATTCTTCGAGAACGAATCTATCGTGTAAAAACAGAATTAGATATATATATATATATAATTAGTAGTTGCGTTGGTTTTTGAATACATAATTTGACGACGAATCAGTCGAATCCATTGGAACGGAACTCTACTTTTTTCGTACGATCGCTTTCGATTTTGTAAATACGCAAGCAAAGATAGCTTCCTTACGTTGGATAGCGACTCGCGCCTCGTCGATAGCCTGCTGACCTTTCGACCGAACCGTAACGATCGCGCCAATGCGCGTGTCGTTCGTTTCGTAAGCTTCGAAATGCTCCGAATGAAGACAAAAATGGCGATCCATCAGCGATCTTCGATCGAGTTGTCGGATCGAGATCGAGTCATCTGCGCGTCTCCAAACCGGGATCGAACTCGTAGACATTCGAATCGAACGAAGCTCTTTGCGAAATCGATTAACCCTAACAGTTCGGTCGAACGTGCGCGGAATCGATGATTACAATTAAGCGGCGATTAAACGTACGTATTTTCGCGTCGACGTGCCCATTTTATTACCAATACCATTGCTCATACTGGTATCACTATTATTGCCATTACTCACCTCTAGTATCACTACTATTGACGTTAACGGCACAAAGTTGGTCTACAGTGTCTACCGTTAATTAAGGGTTAACGTTTCAATCTGTGCGCACGCGCAACGCAAACGATTCTTTAACGTCGACGCTAAGTGATTTTACCTTTTACCGATGGACCGTTATCTTTATTTTTTCGTCCATCTCGTCGTTTTCTCCGCATACAAGCATAAATGTGTGTGCATAAATCGTTAGGTTTTGACGAGAGGAAAACTTTGATGACGCTGTCAAAACAGTTGACACGATATCGCGTAAAGTCACTGATCGACTCGACTCGATTCCAGGGGAACAAGACGCGTTCATCGGACAAACTTCTTTCCAAACGAATTTAATCAAGCGATTGCAACTAGGAAAGACAAATTTGATTCGTCGGATCGACTAATTTACAACTATCAAGAAAATGTTGAGTTATTTCCATTTATCCTATTTCTAGGTTGCTGTATGGTATCAGTCGACGAACTTTCTACTTATCGATTTCATTTATTACAACGCTTTGATCTTCCACAGTGACATGACCTAATCAACTCCTATCTTGCAATTCCATCAGATAAGACATTGTCAGGAAACGTTACGCAATCGTTAGCAGTTCAACTTGACCACTTCTTACGACCATCTCGTATAAAGAAGCGCCATTAGTCAAAAGCAAAGTCATAGGAAAGCACGGTCGGGCGACGTTCGACTTCCCTGAAAAATTCTCGCAGTTTCCGTCCGACGACCTACTTTCTCGAAACCGTTAGCGTTAGTATTAATCCAGGGAGGGGTGTCACGCGACAGAATCGAAGCCTCGCCGCCCTGTCAATGGTTCGAAGGCACGATTTCCACCTCTCAACGCGTCGCTTCGCAGCGATTCGCGAGATTAGTAGGTACCCGCGAACGCCGATGAATAAAAGAAAGTAGGAAAGGCGAAAAATACGAGGACGCGCCGCGAGATCCCGCTTGTAATAAAATTTCTCACAAAGGCACCGCGAGTTGAATTTACCGCGCGTGAAACGCGTATCGCCATGGCGTGTGCAATGTCCCGAACGAAGAATCGACTCTTCCTGTCTCTCTTCCCTCTTCCGATTCCCTCCCTCGTATTTTCTTTCTCTCTCTCTCTCTCTTTTCATCTGGCGTACCGCCCGCTCGGACGTGCCTTCGCGCATTATGGAAATAAGTGGGCGCGAAACGTAGCTTACCTTACCTTCCCTCTAATCTCCTGCGTCCTACGTTCGTTCTAATCAAAGACGATCTCGTCCGCGAGAGCAGAACAATGCACACCGCCTGATTTCACTTTTCGCTTCACTCTCGAGTGGCCGTGTTGTACCGACGCAATCGATTACTCGTTAAACCCAACCCATTGGTCCATTACGAACAGTCGAGGAGGAAAGGCCTAACGTAACGGTGAAATCGCGTCAAAGTTTCTCGAAATATCCCGAACGTAGATTCCCTCGGTCCAGGGCCTCGATTTTAGGCCTAGAAAATCGCACTTAAATTCGATAATGTTGTAAAGAATCAAGAGCGAAATGAAAAGTATCCCGATGTCCTGTCGGAATAACACTGATAGGAGCAAGAATAAAGTCTAGAGCGGAGAGATATCCACGATAGCAGAGTATTGGAGACAAATAGGCGGCGCTTCGTTTGGAGCATCGATCGATCTCACGGTTTACATCACACCGTGGACACCAAGCGTAACAACCAGTCACTTTACGTCCTACAACGCAATGCTTTTAATCGACATTTGAACTATGAGCTACGCCTAGCGTCAACCTTGTTTCCAAACCAGTCGTAAAAGCTGATGAAACATGGGGAGAAGGGAACGGATAAAACGGAAAAGAAGAAAAAACTGACGAAAGAACGAACGAACAGGATTCGCGGAATTTTTAGAGTAAGCATGTCGAATTGTTAGAATCTTTTTATCCTCGACTAAAAAAGTATCAGGTATAGCATAAGGTGGAACGTTGATTGGTCAAAAGGGATCCCAAATCATCCAAACGGCTAATTTGATTAAATTATTGATTGTTTATAGAATTAATTAATACAATAATTTAATAAATTATTATATTAAATTATAATTAAAATTAATTAAATCCGAGGTAATATTCGGGTTTTACAAGCGCACCTTCCTTCATCGGTCACTCGCCAATCTTTTTTATCTCGCAGCCTTTCCTACAATTCTTTTTGATTTTCTCGTCGTCTTTCTTCTACGCTCCTATAGTCCTCGAAGAGGGTCTCTATTTCCAGCTACGCGCTTAACCTCGTGACCAACGATCCTGCCAAGGATAAGAGGAAGGATTCGCGTCGACCGATGCGTGTTTCCTCAACTCCGCGGTTTCGTTCGTTCACCAGATGCGTGATTGTCTCCCCAGAGGGGGAGTGAAGGGGCAAGAGGGCAGGTTTGCGCGCTCACGCCCGCGAGATCGCGACATAATCGTAAGGACAAGGCGCTGACATTCCGCGGCACTTCCTGACCCCGCCGTTGAATTTTCTGATAGAAGATGCAGCGTCGTTCGCATACGCGCCCGTTCGTCCCGTTAACCGGACATTCCAACGGGTTCCCCGACTACCATCGCAGCTGCCACCAGTCGATATACACTTCGACTACCGCTGTGGGACCTTTTCTTGGTCTCTTCCTCGTCTTCGTCCTTTCCCCCCTTCCTTCTACTCATCTACCCTCGATTGTCCTTCGGTCGAAACTCCTCGCTTTTTCGAACGTCTCGAAAAAGGAACACTCGCGTGTCTAGAGACTCGTCGTTGGACGATGAAGGACGGGTCGATTAGGATTCCTCCTGGATTGCTAGTCGGGTCGAAGCGTTCCAGCTGGTAGAACGCGTAATTAATAATCTCTCGTGTATCAAAAATTAACCGTAACGAGTTAATCATAGTAGAGTCGTTGGGTTTTTAAAGCGGAGTAAAGTACACAACTGTAATGATAATGTGAAAGTTTAATATAAAATAATATGACTTCGTGTTTACTGCACGATGCCCAAATAAAAGCGCTCAAGCAGCAGAGCACTAAGACGATATAACGCTAGGTTAGACTAAACGTCTCAAAACAAAATAGACCCTACCCTTATACGATCTCGTAGACGTCGAGCCGTGCTCGTAAACGGACTATATACTCGACTGGTGACGTCAATCACAGCAAGAGTATTGCGAATTATCGTGCAATCTTCTTTTGATTCTTGTCGAAGTCTTGTCTAGGACGATTTGGATATCTACAAAGCCTCGAAAGGTTTTAATTTCTCTATCGTGAGCCCTTGAATGGAACGAGATTTTTTGCAAGACGGAAGACTGTCGCGAGATCACGATGCGAGCATCATGTTTGAATAAACAGATTACCTTCCTGATGGCTTAGAAACTCTCTTAACCGGATTAAAGAGACGTTTTGTGAAGGGACCTTTACGTTCGACACCACGAAAATTACCTCCATTCTCTGCCCACGAACTGAAGAATTTCTTTATAAATATTATACAACAAAAAAGTATTAGACGAAAATGAATTTCGAAAAAATTTTCGTCTTCTTGCTTATATTCGAACGTCGACATCGTAGAAACAATCGTTTAATAAACGTAGCGAATCTCGTCGATTTTCTACGCACACCTTCCTACGATCGTTTGCCGCGTGTACGATACGATCTCGATGGAAATACAGGACGCTACGAGAAACGTTATCTCGCACCTTTTAGCCTCTAATCTTCTTCGCCATCCTGGCAATAATATCGAAAGTACCGTATTTCCCTTGCACAAAATTATCGTCGCGTCGGTAAGGAAACGTCGAATCATCGATCTTAGCCATCTTTTCTCGTCGTTGTCGTTGTCGTTGTCGTCGTCGTGTCGTGCGATACAGCGACGAGTTTTGCTCGCGCCAACTACGACGACCCAAGCTGAGTCATTTTTCACCCGCTCGCAAGAAACTCGACGGCGTACACGCCCTGCGGTAATAATTACGAAAAGGACGGTACCCGACGCGCGACGGTAGTCCTTCGCCATCACGAGAAGATCGACGTCGGCTCCCGACGATGGCCGACGACGTACGTCGCTCAACCCCCGTCTCGTCCTTTTTTCCCCCCGCTTCATCATTCTCCTTTGTCTTTTATCTTTCCTCCTTGTCTCGATTCTCGTCGAAGGACAGGAAATCGGCAGTCATTATTAGAAAAAAAATTAGAAGTCGAATTCGGAGAATTTTGCCTAAGTGTCGCTTGGTTAAAAGATCGAGTGCGGATTTTTGTTCAGTAGACCGAGTCACTCATGGGTCGATATATATGCGATAAGAAGCTTCAAAACTTCGTTTGCTGAATTTCTGAAGTTGTAACATCACGGATATTATTACGCTTGAAAATGTCGAATTTTGTACTTGCGAAAAAAGTAAAGATTGCTCGGTAAACAATTTCCAATCGTTTACAAATAACAAGAAAGATTATCGTATATTCTCATATTATAAAGTCAAACAATTATTAACCAATACGTTTAACGGACGTATATAAAAAAAGAGTTCTTCCGCTTCGTCTTTCTCCTCTCTTTCTTTCCCTTGACTCGTTTCTCCCTTATCAACGACATCGATAAAGGGAAAGAGATAACTAGACTTTATATTACATATATCAGAAAGAAAAAAGGAGCGAGAAAGGTGGGGAGTAGGAAGGATATCGGAAGGAATCTTTTTCCTCGGAGCGACGTCGGGGTTCAAAGAATTTATACATCGCGTGTGCCAAGTCGCAAACTCCTTCTGGCTTCTTCCTTACGAACGACGTCGACGACGACGACCCCCGTAGTCCCCATAAGTCATGCTAGGTGTTTCCTCGGTAATGACCCGCGAGTTCACCACGTTCCGCGCCTCCATCGTTCTTCCTCCTCGATCTCATCGTCCTTCTTTCTTTCTTTCGTCTCCCTTTTTCTTCATTTATCGCTCTTTCGTCCTCTCTGTACCATGCCACGAGGCTCGGCTCCTCGTTTTACTCATTACGACGATACCAGAGGCACCTAGTCTCCGTTCGTCGTTGAGCATTCGAGAAGATCGCAGCGTCGCGAATCAGAATCTCGCATCGACCCTCCGCAATCCTTCTTCTCCCTTCTTCGTTTCTTCGTCCTCTAAGGTTACTTCGCGCACTTTTCATTTATCTCTCCTTACGTTTCTCCTTTTCCTTTCGTCACTGCTTCTTCCTTCTTCGCTCGAACTTTTCTTTCGCCGTGGTACATTCCTCTTTTCCTTTTTCTCTTTCTCTTGACGCTCTTCAATCTTCTTCTCCTACTCCTATCCTTCTCTCTCCTACATCCTCGCCCGTAATCTTCTCTTCTTTCCGCGTTATTGCGGTACTTTTTCTCGTTTCTCACTCTACCGTAATTCCTCCCTCCTTCCTTTGCATTCTCCCCGTTTTCCTATCACCATTTCCAAGGATCGCCCCGACGTTCCATCTTCCTCCTCCGTCTGTCGTCTCTTTAATTCAATTTCTTCTGCCTTCCCAAGCGCAATTATCGCCACGAAGGATTCCACGTCGCGAAGAGCGTTCATTTACCGCCATTGAAGCGACTCCCTCCTCGACGATAGAGAATAATTTCCTCTCCTCCGTCGATCGACACGTCGTCTTCGTTCATTATTGTCCCGATGATAATTCAACGTAGCTCTTGGAACGAAACGTACGAGACACGCATCAAACGAAAATCAAAAAGGAGGAGATATATATATATAAATATGTTTACAAAAGATTCGAAGAATCATTACTTCAATTTTAAATCGTTTGATTTTACAAAACGAACTTCGTTATCGAACGACACGCGTAAATACCGAAAAGACGCATTTCGTACTTAGGTTAATCCCAGAAACGCGATTCCAGAACCGTCGAAAACAAGCGGGCATGAAAAATGTCCTCCGAATTTCTTCCCCTTTCCGCACGCAGACACGCACGCGCCTTTTCAAAAATCGAAGGATTTTTTACTTCAATATTAAATCATTTTATTTTACAGAGCGAACTTTGTTACCGTGGGATTGACACGTGTAAGTTCCGAAAGAAGGTAGAATGACGATATTTTTCTCCATGCGGCTTAACACTCATGAGCGGTAAACTCTGAAACACGCGATTCAAGAACGGTCGAAACGCGTCTTTTCACATTTTCTCCCTTTTTGCGTGCATGCTGACGTCGAACATTGTATCCGCGAGACGCGTGGTAGAAAAGGAGACGCGTTTGGAGGCGCGGCAGACGGCAACATAACGTATTATTATTCCGTTATTAATCAAGTTTTCTTACGTCGATGTCGGCTGTCGACCGGTAGCGAAATGCCCTTCTTGCGTGGCGCCGAGCGCAAACATCGCCGCGCCACGGCGTTATCGACGTAAGAATATGATGCATGAGGCGCCACGCGGCGTCCCGGCCGCTTCTCTTCCTCTTCTTGCCGTTACACCGCGGCTTTAATGCCCTGTAAACCGATTATGCGCGGCGCCTGCGACGAGCGAGTTCGCGCCCGACCTAACGACGACGACAACGACGTTGGATCTCGATAACGACGTACGTTATTGCGCGTAAAGCAACGCGCTCCTAAGGACGCTTTTTCGATCGGTCGACCTGCCACGATTATTTACGTATCCGACTTTTCCTTTCGTTGCGTACGTCGCGTTTACATGGCAAAAAAGAAGGAATCAGGGCGATCGATTAAAGTCCGTCGTAGAATTACACGCATTAACGCTAAGCGTGCCGACATTCCGTGAGCGGTCAAATGATACCTTACGAAATAAACGTTGATTTTTGTAATAGAAAAAAATTGTTAATTTACCAAAGAAAACAATGTACGACATATACTGATAAATAATCAAACATATATTTCCATTTTTATACACGATATGAAGAATTCAATTAAATTTTGAAAAGGGCCATTTGATCCCACTTGGTACGTTTAGTGTTAAGGGTTTCCGGCTGAAAACGTCGGTTTTTGACATCGACCTTTCCAATTGCGTCAATCCGGTTGTGTTTCTGTCGTCGATCTGTTAACACGTTTTTTTTTATATTGATTAGTGATGGGTATGACATCTTACATCTTTATCACATAATTACATGTTTTTTGCATCCAATTTCAAATGGAAGTATTTATTTTGAAAGCAGTTTGCATTGAAAAGCAGTTTTTAAGAAATTGCTTGTCATACGAATTTCATGGAAAAACTAATGCAACGACTGCGACCAAAAAAATGTGTGGCATTTATGGAATCATATTGACTATTCGGTAGGGTCAGAGATGGTTCAAACGATTCATAATAATCTGTTGATTGATTAATTGCCACGTTGGTCACGCATAGGCCACAATTGTTTCGTTAATTACGAAATTAACGTTACGAACGCTTTAATGGCTATTAATAAATAACATAAAACGTCGGTAATATCATCGCGAATTTACAATCGCTGGACGAAGCCAAACGTCTCGCGTTTTCTTCGACGATGGAGTATGGCTACGACGTGCGACGTTCCTATTCTAATCATGGTAGAATCTTGATGGCATACCTATCTTGGAGGTAAAGAGAGGAAGCGACAGAGAGAACGAGAAAGAAGATGGAGAAAGTCGCAATTATTTCGTCGCAATTAAACATACAATCATGATTATCGAGCTTTTATCGGCGAAATCGCTCATGTGATGCATCTCGGGAATGCCGCGCAGAGATAACGTTCCCTTTCACCATTTACGTCGTCATCGTCGTCGTCGTCGTCGTTACGAGAAGGCAACGCGCTTCGATTCCCTTGCCATTCGCGTGATTTTCATCGTAGGTACCTCTTCTAGGCATAAAACTGTCGTTTTGGCGCGTCGATTGGCTTGCATCTTCCTGGTCTTTTATCGTACGCCGTCGGGAGATCCTCGACGTCTGAGTTTATTCGTTCCGCTGAATGAATCGTGGATCGTCGTGCGATTGCGTGCGACGAAAAGATGAAACGCGTATTAACGTCGCGACGAAAAATTGTTGAAAGTAATTACGATGATCGTTACCTCGATAGATCTCGCGAGGGAAGCAAGCCAAGTCTCGTGTAAAATTCGCATCGTGTCGTATTTGAAATAACGAGGTCCGGCTTGAGAAAAGAGGAGAAAGGATTTATACGGTAAAGATTCTCGATGACATAAACCCTTTTCATTCGAGAGGCGCCTCTCGTTCGCCACACGACTCGATGCAGTAACTCGAGAGGCGCCACTCAGGCGTCATGGCATTTTAAGTGGCGACCAGAGAAAAGAAAATTTTTTTAGAAATGAAAATCTGCGTGATTAATTCCTATATTCTCCGTGAACTAGTAAAAAAACAGAAGAACGAAAAGTCACTTAAACGCTTATAATTTATAAAAATTTTAGTAGACTAGTTGAAAGGAGATTTTCGACAACCGCAAGATTCTCACAGGTTCAAAAAGAGGTTGTAAAGTTTGTTCCTATCGAAGAAAACCAGGTGAAAGACGCCAAACGGTCTATTACTGCGATACGTGTCAGATAAACCAAGGATACACCTTAGTGACTGTCTCATAGATTATCGTACGAAACAAAAATGCAGAACCTGACGTTACAAAATTTTATTTGTAAAGGCGTAAATATAGATGACGTATTAAAACATAACGTTTTTGTAAGTTAGTTTCTATATAAATCCATTTTAGGCGACCTGTAAGACACTCGTCACATATGCATGAAATCGTCTCGAATCGTTACCTCGTTCGACCAAAAAAGTCATCGAGCTCAAAGGGCTAAAAATTCGCACAGTAAAATGTAGAACGAGAGAAGTCCTGCATTCAAAGCGAACAAATTTGAAAAATCGTTGCTTTATCAACTTCAGTCGCCATCTTTGAATTTCAGCTATCGACGAGCTGAGATTTTAACGTGGAATTCCGAATGGCGGAAGTCGAGTCTTACGTCGAATCGGCGTAGAATTAGATACATCGGCGAACGCTAAGGAGCCGCATTTAAACGATTCAGGGAAATCGACGAGATCGGACGATCCACGGAACGCAAGACGAAAGTCTAAAGTGCTAAAAATGGAGTGGAAAATGGCGTGGATACGACGAAGAACGACGAGAGGAGAAGGAACACACGAAGAGGCGGGGCGCATCGGCCAGTATATCAAGTGTAATTGACGTAAAAGCCCGCGAGTCGTTGGTCGATGCCGACCTTTCACCGCGACTTTCCGAGGGGTCCTATCTACCGTTATCGCTCGGTTCACCTTCGGTAACGTATCGCGAGATTGCTTTTTCAGAAAGCGCGTTACACGTGCCAACGACGCTCGATCTTAGTCGCGATTCTTGCTCGACTCGACAAAGTAGGAGACGAACGACCGTATCGTCCGTGACGCGGCTCAAAGGAGAAAGACGAGAGGATGTACGTGCACGAAAGCCGCGCGCACCAATGGACGCTTACCGACGTAACCACACGGATATCGATCCTTTCCAAGAAAATTTACAAGAAGCGTGCCTTCGATGCCAGTCCTATTAACGATACGATCTCACCTACGACGACGTATCGGCCAGGAAATTGATGAAAAATCCGTTATGTCGTGACGACGCTAAAGATCCTCGGTGAGATCGACGCGGAGCTGCCGGTAAGAGGGAGAGAGAGGGAGAGAGGAAGCGCCAATGGTATACGACGGCGAACGTGGAATTTTCTTCGTATAAACGAGAGCCTCGAACACGTACGCCAAACGCGAGAAAGCTTCTTTATTGTCCCGCGACTCTAAACATTTTCGACCTTATTGCATTTGCGATTGGCTATCTCTTGATGAAATTCGATAAAAATAACGTAACAAAATAAGTTAAATTAACGGAATTAAAAACGATCATATCGTCCATCGACGACTCGATTCGATATTGATTGTTTTATAATTATATTAAAATTCGCGTCCTCGTGATTTTCCAGTCTAGGAAATTCATACTGGAATTTCCGTTATGAGAAATCGTGTCGTACGAGAATTTTTCTCATATAACGCGCGTAAGCCAAAATTAACACGTTTGAAATGACTATTACTGTGCCAAATTTTATTTTCTATCTTTTAACAAATAGGACAGTGTTTTAAAAAAAAATAACACATATACGAAGTTGATTGAAAAAACATTACCAGTGTATGGAAAGTTTTATTTATTATTATTATAAATTTTTAAGTAAAGTAATTAATTATTCAAGGAATTTAAGTTATACGAGATTCTACTGTAGCCCCTTAAAATAATTAATTAAATTAGTTCATTTTGATCGCGTCGCGCAAAACGAATTCATCGAGAGTACGCACGTAGAACGAAGATCTCTCCAATCGATCGTTCTCGACAGGTGAACTCACACGTTTCGATAAATTCGAATTTCGTGCCAGATGTCGCGTGATGCCAATGAATTATCGCGGAACGCACGTAAGCACTCGCGTACCTATAAAATACAAATACTAATCGCTCGTATGTACTCGAAGTTTTGCATGCGAAGTACCGTCGCAGAATAGATGCGTTTACCGATATGCGAGCGCCTACTAACGTATCCAGCGATACAAGCAGTGCAAACTGAAATCTCGCGTGCTCTTCGAGCCACTCTGAGATCGACGACTACGTCACAAATGGCGGAACGCTTACAATCCTCATTAGGATTTCATTGTCGTCATCGTTGCTACGAAACTCGTCGATTGTCCGTGCCGCATAATTGCTCAACCACCTTCGTTTTTAGACAAAAAATTTGACACGAGATGCATAGGGCATTTCCTGCCCTTCTGCCAGCATGATCGACGTTGATTTCTCGCGTCCTTGATAGATTTCCAAGTTTCAAGGGTAAACATCGGACGTCTATCGCGTGTTCCGTGAGATTAAAGTTTATTTTCTTTTTCACTTAACGGTGAAAAACATTGACAGATCGTAAAATCGATCTTGGAATTCTAAGAAATAACGTATCGATCTCTAGAGATTAAAATACGTAAGGAAACGCACATTAAGCTCGATATCGTTATTGGGTATTCTACTTGATACTCGTGAGATAGGATTTGTGTCAAATCATCGTCGATCATATCATGGATTTTTTAAACGCGCGCGATTCGGTTTTATTTTTGTTGCACCAATGCTGAAGTATGAAAATATTAGTGAGAATTAATGGGTTTAAATATGAGTTTGACTCGATAGTTTCTCGACTACCCAGTGTATTTGGTATTAGGCCTTAGTCATTACTTCACATTACGACGATAAATACATTTCTGAATACATACGTAAGTAAACACAATTATCGGTGAAATAAGTGTCGATATGAACATTGTCGATGAATTAAAATTTTTGACGAAATCAATGTCAGTCAAATTTCGATGAAAACATTGTCCGTGAAACGATTCTCGATGATTCGATCCCATAATGCAACCCCATAAAGTGTGTAATATTAAATAAAAATAGCAACGACCATCGAAATCCAGGAAACATTGACCTAATCTACTTGCATCGCATTAAAGCGATTTATTTTTTCCAATTCAATCCCATCGAGTTTTACGTTCGGCGGAATTCGAACGGAACGTCAATTCGAGCGAGAACTCCCAATAGTCAGGATCTCCACGGGATCGTGTCCGAATCGGCAGTGAGGCTCGACGTGGCGAACTGCCGCGAATTCAGTGGAAATGTCGAGCGTGTGGTCAGCCCTCGCGTGCACCGAGCGAACGACGCGACGAAGCAGCGATGCGCGACTTGTCGGAAGAACCTGTGCCATAATGCGGTACAAAACGATACGTCGGTAGAAGGTTTGTCGCTTTGTCGGCGGCGTGGTCCATTCAGCATTGAATTTATTCCAGGAAGGAAGGGAAAAAGAAAGGAAGGAAGGAAGGAAGGAAGGAAGGAAGAAGCAGTTCGTACGAAAGCGACTGTGAGAGAAACGCGATAAAAGTATAGGAAAAAACAGACAGCGGAAATAGAGGGACAGGGGAGCTAAGGGAGAGGAGGAAGAGAGCGAGAGAGGCGATAAGATCGGACGAGAGCCGGCATCGAGCAAAAGTGGCCACCTTCGGTCAGAACGATAACAGATACAACTCGCAGATAGGGCTTAAGGAACCGAGTGACAAATAGCGAGCGCAATGCGCATCTCGACTACTACTGGCATCATTTTTTCCTTTCCCTCCTCTTCTCCCTCCTCCTTTTCATCGTCGTTCTCTTACACGATACCGATTCTCTCCACTGTCCTGTCGCGATGATAAACGTTTTGTCCATGCTTAGTGCTCGCTCCACCTTGGAACATCGTTTCTGGATGTTCCGTAGCTCCAGTCCTCTGTACACACCGCCTTATAAACGACGTTTATACGCGACAGCATGAAAACACCGATAGAATACGTCAAGACGGTACGAATCGTTTTACGTTCGGGCGAGTAATGTTGTAATCGTTTCGGGCTAGCCCCTAACGAATATCCAAAAGATGAGAGGCAGTTCAGAACGTACCATTGCGCTTAGGTCGATTCGTTGAGGCAGCAATCGTGGTTGAACTTTTTTAGCAACAATTTAACAGCGACGTTGGAAAATTTTCGTTAAAGTGCCGGAGTCGCCCTGAACGACTCTTTTCTCGAAAGCTATAAATATAAATAAAATGAAATATTAGAATAATGAATTACCCTTTGCACTCGAGAGGTGCCTCTCATTCACCACACGGCTCGATGCAGCAACTCGAGAAGCGCCTCTTAGGCGTCACGGCGTTTATGTGGTAATTCGAGAAAAGAACATTTTTTGGAGGATGAAAATTTGCCTAATTAATTCTTGTATTCTTCATAAACTACTAAATAAATAGAAGAACGAAAAGTCACTTAAACACTTGCAATTTATAACAAATTTAGTAGACTAGTTAAACGGAGATTTTCGACAAACGCGAGACGGAGCTTCGATTCCGAAGAAATCAGGTTAAATGAAAAGCTTCGTGTAATTCTCACAGGCTCAAAAAGGGGTTGTAAGGTATATTCCTATCAAAAAAAAAAGAACAGATAGAAGAAGCGAAACAGTCTACTACTGCGATACGTTTGAAGATATACCAAGGATGTACCATGATGAATGTTTCATCAAGTATGACGTGAAACAAAAATACAGAGCCTGATATTAAAAAATTCTATTTGTAAAGGTGTAAATATAGATAACATATTAAGACATAATAGACACAATAGGTTTTATAGACATTTTTCATAAGGTCTGAATTTTCGCATGAAATTAGACAATTCCGCACGGCACTCGAAGTGCCAATACGCTGTATCCAAGTTAAATACTTCGTAGTTTGCGAGTTTGCTCTTGTTGCTTGAATTTGTTCAGAGGGAAACGACAACGGTATATTTGACCTGAGAGTAAAAAATCGAACGAACAGCACGTCCGAATTGGCCGGTAACTAGATCGAAGGTAGTCTGGAGCGCTCCATCGTGCTTAGATCAATTTGTCGAAGTGGCGATCGCGGCTGGACACCTCTAGCCACGTCGATCTAACAATAAGACACTGTGTCCGAAGACGAACGTATCGGATGCTCTATCCTCGAATTCGTTCGAAGCGAGTCAACGGCGGTGGGTCTCTGCCTATCGGTCAAATCGAACGACCGAACAAATCGCGAGTATCTTTCGCATAACGAGACGCGCAGATCGAACGAATGGCACAAAGGATACCGTTTTCACGTGGATCGACGGGAGATTACGCGCGCCATCCGGCCGACGTACGAGCGGCCAGTCGGCCCTTAGATACGGCGACGTATCTAAATATAAACCGCGAGTCACGATAATGATTAGCCTCTGTCCCCCGCGGTATTCGAGTCCGATACAAATACGCCTGCCTCTCTCGATCGTTATACCGCGACGCGGTACGCAACGATTTCCATAATGTCGCTCTGTTCTTGCATCCTGCACTAATAAAAGTGCGCGACGGCGAGGCGGATGAGGCGGAACAAGGGGGTAAGAGAGAGAAAGGAAAGAACGCGACTTATCTATACAACGAGTTCCATAAATACGAGTACTCCAGAGAAGGACGAAAACGAGGAACGAAAGGGAAAAACGGATATGCGCGTGGAATATTTAATTGTAGGAACCAATCCGTCGTCTTCTTTCTTTTTGCTCGCTTTTTACTTCGTCTTTTTTATTTCGAGGATATTACGACTTCCATGATTTCATCTACTTCGTTTAGACACTTTGCAAATGAATCGAACTCTCGAGTAATTTTTTTCACTTTTTCTGAGATCGCGATTTCTCGTTATGACGCTGAGATTTAACTAGTTTCTACATCGTCTTTTTTATTTCGAGGTTATTACGGCTTCCATGATTCCATCTACTTCGTTTAGACACTTTGCGGATCTACCGATCTCTCGAGCAATTTTTCTCATATTTTCCGAGATAGCGATTTCTCGTTATGACACTGATATTTGCCTAGCTTCTACTTCGTCGTTTCGACTTCGAAGATATTACGACTTCCAGGATTCCATTTACTTCGTTTAGACACTTCTCAGATCTGCCGATTTCTCGAGCAATTTTTCTCATATTTTCTGAAATCGCGATTTCTCGTTATGACACTGAGATTTGACTAATTTTTACTTCGTCGTTTCGATTTCAAGAGTATTACAAATACCATGGTTCCATCTACTTCGTTTGGACACTGAGCCGATCTCTCCAGTATTTTTTTTCATATTTTTTGAGACGGTTGTTTCCCGTTACGACGCCAAGGGGCATTTTTCGTGGTTTCGTCACTTCCGTCCTGGTATCGTGACTCGGACATTCGCATTCCCCGTTTTCCATCCTCTTTCCTCCGTCGATGGCCGAGGGATCGGCGTACACTGATTCACTTCGTTATGCGAGGAATGTCACCGAACGACGAGGGGTCCGCGAGGATGCGTCGTACGTCGTTGCGCTGTAGGACGTCGCCAACTATGGGATTCGCGAGATTGGAGATAACGAATAGGTAACGATCGGATTGTGTTTTGAGAGATGAGAGAGGCAGCCAATTACGTGGCTCGGGCACGAGCTCTACGAGGCCGATTCGCCGTCCTCCGTTAGCCTTTCGCCCACGCACGTGACCGGTCAAAAAGGAACGA